>JAMQGT020007926.1:0-39305 GCA_024447675.2 Pterophyllum scalare
CTATATCATAATTTACTTCGTTCAGTTACGTATTGCTGCAGTAACATTGGATTATATTACACCTTAGTTTACACTATGAATCTCGTGTTGCTAACAGGAAACATGCTTTTATAGATATGGCCATATGTTTGAATGCTGGTAATTAATGTGCAGACTGAAATACGCCCCTGTAAGATGCTAATACACAAGTCTGAATTCACCTAATTGTGATACCTTTTTTAATTCACTGTCACATTCAACGTAATTTGAAAGGATTGCTCTCCTGAAGATTATGCATGGAGTGTGCCGGTGATTGAGCAGCTCGTTAGAACGTATTAAGAGGTTGAGAGCATTTACAATTGTGATGTACGTTGATGATGAATGCTGCGGGAATTTATGGAAAGAACAGCTGAAATAAAAGCTAATGATGCCATTCATCTGTCCTGCCAAAGTAATATATATTTCACATATTTTGTCCTCATGGGTAATGGGCTTTTTCCCCTGAATCGCTTGGGCCATATATCCAAATGGTGCAGTAATGCCCCAATCAGTATCACTTTAAACCATAGTCCACATTTTCGATGTTTACCATGTCACTGATGGGCAGTATTGTTGTGATTGTAGGTAGAAAATTGCACTGTGCATGTCATATCAATATCAATATATTGTTTAATCAACTGTGATATGAGAAACGGGAATAAGGTCTTAACACTGTTCTCTAGATTCAATAGAAGCATGTATATGAATGTGATATTTTGAAAAAGAAAAGAAAAAAATGAGTACTGCATGGTGGTATTTGCGAAAGATCACTTCACATAAAACCAGATTTTGGAAATTTTAGCCTGCATTCC
This sequence comes from Pterophyllum scalare, assembly GCA_024447675.2. Classification (NCBI taxonomy): domain Eukaryota; kingdom Metazoa; phylum Chordata; class Actinopteri; order Cichliformes; family Cichlidae; genus Pterophyllum; species Pterophyllum scalare. The sequence continues at coordinate 831 of JAMQGT020007926.1, forward strand.
TCAGATTCTTGATCTAGGAAGCATTTACATCAAAAACAATTTACAATTGACCCATTTAGAAATGGTAAAAGCAGTTGTCTCAGTCTTGACTGCTGCACACCCACAGCTGTATCTGTCACTCTGTTATTGTCTCTTGTCGTCGTTCTCTCCCTTCTTCACACATATGTTTTCTGTGATTGCGCATCTACCAGTATAGCTTCCTGTATGAATATCTTATGCATTTTTTTTGTAACCCTTCACACCTGTTACCTGACTGAGGTATGACACAACCCAGACGAGCAGCTCTGAGCTGTCAGCAGCAAAGAAATAGCTCGCAGGCCAATATCGATCAGCTATAATAAGCTTGCGGGATCTGGCATAGTGTCTTCCTTCCATCAGCTGCAAAAACTTACCGTACAACCAGCAGTCATGATGCAGCTTGGTGATACACAGACTTGATGCCACCAACAACATACCCACATGCCAACATACTGCCATACTGTCATCATACTGCTGAGCTGCTAGGACACAGCGGTTGAATGGTCGCTGGACTGATTGGTGGTTTCAGAGGGTATAATGAATACAGGTCAGCAGTAGGACAGGGGTGCATAAGAGCAGTGAGATGATTTACTCTCATTAACAGCACACAGTATGAAGTCTGACAAGTGACATATAGTATGTGCCCCGGTCTTGCTCAAAGCATAATCCGCCATTAAATATGGATTAGAATCAATTTATTTATAAAGTATAATAAATATGCAAAGAACAGCTTTGTGATACCAGTCAGGAGGCATATTTAGCTTTTACACCACAAAATGTGAATAATCCTGTGACATTTAATTGCATTGAAAGACAAGAAGAGAAAGCATGTTCTAACTCTTTTCAGACTTGTTTACACGTTTGTAAATGCACTCGCTGGTGCGGGATTGTTGGACCATTCAAGGAACAACGTTGGCTCGCTATCAGCAAAAGGTTGCGGCTGCGATATGCATTCCTTAGAGGAGCTCCACATAATCCTGGTTGCAGAAATCCAATTACAGCATTTTCTACAGAGGTTGGTTCCGTTCTCTGAAATCACTCAAATTAATCAATATGCGGGCTTTTACTGCATCGCCAATGAGGAACCATGCACTGCAAATCCTAAAAGGAGCAGGGAACACCGACCTCTTGCACAGTCAGAAAAACTTTCCTGTAAAGCAAAAATCCAAATATGTGACTATTTTCACAGCCAGTGAGATGCGCTACCATTCCCCATCATTTCTGCTAGGAGGTGAATAGCCTGAGTCAATATTAGTATTTTGCACTGATGATTAATAGAGGAATAGTTGCCTTGGCCATATTTGTTTTCACATCACTGATGCACTGGCTATCCATCATTTCCTCAACACTCTGGAAATGAAAAGTTTAACCTTAAATCTTATTTTTCCTTATAAAAGTAAACCCAAAGAAACCTGAACTGAAACTGTGAAACACGTGTTTGACAAACTGGGAACACTAAATTAAAATTTTTTTTTAAAAAATGCATGTAAACAAATGAAACATAGGTGCAGTGACAGTGTGAGCTTGGATGGCAACAGGAATCTCATTTCTGCTCCGCACATGAGCAGTTTCCTTTTATAGCTGCCGTGTCACCTGATATCCTGAGCAGAGAATTTAACTAATTGTGCTCAACAGGAAAAATAGAGGGGAAGGATATCACCACAAGCCGGCTCTCGTTCACTCACTCTGCGCATGCTGATTTGCTTAATGTGTGCAGACTTCAGATCATGCCATTACTGCGAGCTGGAACTGTTTTGTTCACGTGTTAGAAATTGGAAACATTATTACAACAATGGAAGGAGTCCCCCCTTCTTTAGTTTAAAAATAAACAAAATTTGCCATATTGTTAAGAAGGTTATGAATATGATCCTGCCTCTTGTCTTGTGGGTGTTTTATAGATTAAACAAAGCATTTGTCTGCCTTCTTATTAATAATTTTTTTTTACATAATTGATTAGCATTGTTAGTGCAATGGAATTTTTAATTAATACCAGTCGAGTTTCACTTTCTATAATTAATGAGGCAATGTGCCTGTTCATTTTTCATTTCGCATTTCCTTTTCATATCCAATTGTGCAGCTCTGAATCAATCTGCAGGTTCCTCTCCTGGGTACTTGTATTGAATAAACTGCAAACATGAAAAATATTCTTTTTTATGCCAACACCCAGAAGAGGCTTGATTTTGTTTTTCCTCTCTCTTCTTCTTCTCTAGTTAAATGACAATTAAATGTGATCTCACCATTTAATCCTAAATACAAAGTGATTATTTACTCAATAGTACATAAACATATGAAATATACCCACAGTGGAGAATAGTACTATGTTGACTGATGATGACACAGTCTATTGAGTAATCGGTATATTAATTACACACCATCACATCACAGAGTGTAGTACATGGAAGCTACTGCAAACACCTAAAGAGCCCCAAGCAATCTGAAATTGTGCTCCGCAAGAGATAGTGCTGTGAAGAAGATGTTGACTCAGCACTAAAGAGTACAGACTTCAGAGGGAAGTGCTCCTTATTTTGCTCACTGGGAGTGTGGCACAGAAACAGAGTTATATATTGCATTCACAATTACTAATCATATGTAAATCAAAAATCCTTTTAAAAGGACATCATCATATTTACATTGTTTGCTGCAAATAACCTGCAGTGCACATGATTAAACACAGCTGTCTGTGCTGTGTGCACCTCTGTATGTGTTTGATCAGCAAGAGACCTAAATGATATCAACAATGTGATACACAGGTGTGTCTCATGGAAGTGGAGTCCCATTTTTGCTTCAAACCAAAATGAGTGGGTATTCCAATTACTTGTAATGTTCAGCCCAACATCTGCAGCAGTGTAAGGCGACTGTCCCGCCTATTTCAGGAGTCTCACTAGCATAAACACGTGAAATTGAAGGCATTCAAACATGCACCTCCAGCTAAGACATGAATCTACATCAACTGATGGGGAAACCACTTAGAAAAAACAGACATTGGACAGAAAAAAAATTGAACAAACTGGCAGCCTCAGTGAAGCTAAGGTTAAATGTATTGATCCTCAGGTTCCTCAGACTCATGAAACGGTGTGTGGGAGGCAGAATAGGACCCCGATATGCAGACTCCAGAGACAGGACTTGAACTCAAAATGCAGCTTTGTTGCCGGGACACATGAAATAAACAGGGAGCAGACTAGGAACTAAACACACTATGAGGACATTAACTACGAGGAGGCACTTCAGGAGCAACATACGGCAGAGAACAAAGGGAAATGCAGACAATACACACAAGAAAATGACGAGGGGCAACAGGAGACAGCCGGAGAGAACAGAGTGGACAGAATGACACTAATGAAACACAGGAAGCGAAACTCAACACGACACACAGGGAACAGGAGGCTAGGAAAATAAAACAGGAAGTGAAGACTAAACGGGAAGGAACAGACCACAGGGACACAGGGAAACAAAGGAGAGCAAAGGAAACAGGAATACTAACAATAACTGTAACTATAAAGCAAATAATGAACTGAGAACCCACAGGGAATATCAATGACAACAGAACTTAAGAACCAAAAACACAAAACACTCAGACCATGGCACAGACTGGTAATACTTATGGTACAAATTGTGAAGCACCACTCTGTGACATGTGACACCAATCTGTCACACACACACACACACACACATACACATATATATATATATATATATATATATATATATATATATATATATATATACATATATATATATATATATATATATATATATAACTTATGATGGTGAAATGAATTGAATACACTCAGGGCTGATGTGATGATGCACAAAAATAAACACTGAAGATTTTACAGCATTCTTGTAGTTTGAGGAGAAGCACAATCTGAGGCGAGGGCAGGGCAGTGAAATACTTACTGACCTCCTATGGAAAGCATTTAAGTGAGGACCCCCCCCCTCCTGATTATGAAATATACAATTCAGATCCCTGGCTGAACTGTATCTTCTAACAGCTGCAAATCACCTGCAGTACAACGGATTTCTTAGATTATGTGAATGAATTATGAATGTTTATGAGATTACAAAATAGTGAAGGCTAAATGAACCATAGTTACAAAAAAACGTTAGTCTTCCTCTTCATGCTCCGTTACTGTCCGGCTAAAACACCAGTTACTGCTACACAGTGTGTTATTAAAGACCGGCAAACTCGGAAGCACAGATTTCTGGGGAACACCTGCGGGCAACAACACTTCTAAGCCATACTGTTGTCAGTCAGAAGAACCACAAGAAATAGCTGCCTTTCATTTGACTCGAGAAAATGCAATCCTCCACTTAAGAGCATGTTTATATATATATATATATATGCATAAAAACCACACATACCCCAGGGTGTCTGGATTCTGTTGTTTTGAAGGGTTTCAAGGCTTGAATCCATGTGGTCTTGTGCCAGTAAGTACTGTTCTGTAGTTTAACTTGCAGACATTGCATTCTGTTCTCTCTTACTCATACCATCAAAAAATGATAAATAGCTATAATCATTACAGCTCAAAAAGTACTGCCCAGGTTTTCTGATGAAGATGGTTTAATTAGAGAGGGGACCGTCTGCTCAGTCGATTTTACAAGAGTCTGCTGCAGCAGAGACACAAAGCAAGGAACCGCAGCCAGCAGCACCACAGCAGGTCGACTAAATGATGAAACGCACAGGCGAGTACAGTGGCCGAGATGAGACAATCAAAATATGCATTATAAAGACAGAAAACATATTAGAAGCTTGTCACATCTTCGGCAGATAAAGCCAATCGCAAAGCACAGAATCTGTTTCCCACTTGGATTCTACATTTTACAAATCAATAATCGGGATACAAGTATGAAAGACATTTAAAGGACAACTTTTCACACCCACTGAAACTGAAACCCTGCTGTGCCTTCTTCCTTTATAATTACTGAGTCACGCACTTTTTGAGACATGCTATGACTCACAATGATTTTTTTTTTAAAAAGTCATAACAACTCAAACTACTTCCCCAACTCTCTCTGATGACACGCGGCAACAAACAAATGTCAATCAGATATCCAACACCGCTGAACAGATGGGCCAAAAACACTGACACACACATACTGCTCGAGCCTGCGTGGAGGCTTGTGGGAAACAAACACTGGACAAATCTCACAATGAGCAGGACATTAGCCTGGCATAATGGCACAGTGGTCTACAGCACAAGAAAGGGTAAAATATAATGCATCATTATAATTAAATAGTATTAACATATTCTTAATATATGTCATCTATTAAATATGTTTGAAATCAAATGCAAAAAAAACTCAAATAAAAATTTGGACTCCGATGAACCAGCAATAGAGAAAATGATAAAGTAACACAATCAGGTCCTTTTGTAGGCACAGGCCTTGCTTTAAGATGGTATTTTCATCCGAACTCTGGACTCCTTGGGCATCTATCTACAGTCCTCTGGAATGTGCTTTCCATTTCTCCCATATTGGCTTCTCTTGACTGGCTCCCTGTTAAATCCAGAATAGAATTTAAAATCCTTCTCCTAACATACAAGGTCTTGAATAATCAGGCCCCATCTTATCTCAAAGACCTCATAGTACCGTATCAACTCCAATAGAGCACTTCGTTCTCAGACTGCTGGCTTACTTGTGGTTCCTAGGATACTTCAGAGTAGAATGGGAGGCAGAGCCTTCAGCTTTCAGGCCCGTCGTCTGTGGAACCAGCTCCCAGCTTGGATTCAGGAGACAGACACCCTCTCTATTTTCAAGATTAGGCTTAAAACTTTCCTTTATGATCAAGCTTATAGTTAGGGCTGGATCAGATGACCCTGAACCACCCCTTAGTTATGCTGCTATAGGCCTAGGCTGCTGGAGGTTCCCATAATGCACTGTTTCTTCTTCATTCACCTTATTTACTTGTTTATACTTCACTCTGTATTTAATCATTATTATTAATCTCTGTCTCTCTTCCACAGCATGTCTTTTGTCCTGTCTCTCTCCCCTCAGCCCCAACCGGTCACGGCAGATGACTGCCCCTCCCTGAGCCTGGTTCTGCTGGAGGTTTCTTCCTGTTAAAAGGGAGTTTTTCCTCCCCACCGTCGCCGAATGCTTGCTCATAGGGGGCCGATTTGACTGTTGGCTTTTCTTTGTATAATTGTAGGGTCTTTACCTACAATATAAAGTGCCTTGAGGTGACTGTTTGTTGTGATTTGGCACTATATAAATAAAATTGAAATTGAATTCTGCCATGAGGAACATGTGGAGATGTTCCACTGAAGTTCACCTCCCACTCATTTATATGTTCTGCTGTATTTCAAGTCATACAGCAGCGAATTTATTTTTCTCTTTATCCAAAATGAGTTTATCTTGCTCTAATTAGCAGCATAGTGACAGTTTTTTTTTTGGGCACTTTTAAATTTAACCCACAGAAAAGCAGACTTCACAGTCTCAAAATTAATCACTAAAGCTGTTGGAAGTATTTTTACAGTTTTGTGTAGTTGTTTTTGTCGTAGTAAACATAGATAGATAAAATGTATCTAATCAAATGATTGTCTTCATGGGAAAATTATTAGGGGAAACCCTATATTTCCCAAAATGAGGCTCGTCCCCTTTAAGGTCCCACCTGCAACCCCACATCATTCACACTGGATTGTGTGTGAAATTAAGATGTACTGTTAAAGTTTTTAAAGTAAGATTTTCCATACAGTTACAGTGCTGCCCTGTAGGTGGAAAGTAATAAAAGAAGAAACACCCCAAAGTCTTTTACGATATTAATTTGAGACACATGAAAAATCACAATTAATTATCATTAAAATTAAGAGACCCTCCGGGATAACTGAAACTACGCGAGCATTCAAGCATGATTGGAAAGGTTTTCTCTTGCAAATACTGACACAGTTATTTTCATTGTCAGCACTTGCAACGTGTTTTCATTTCATTTTATTTAGATTTGATGCTTTATGGAAGGGAAGTTATGGCATCCATTTCTTTAAATGAGACATTGAATTGCTTTCCATATCTCAGAGACTTGATCCAATAGTTTCTCCTCTTTCATTAGAAGAACAACATTCCCTCTGCAACAGAGCTACATCATAATCTCTATACTGTTAAGATGTTCACAGTGCATGCTAGTTATTAACCACAGGTTGAAATTATAGACCACAACAAATTAAATATGCTTAAATTGAACAATTAAATACCCTTGTATCACTAAGTAAGGATACATATCTTCCCTGTTTTGATGTAGTTTGTGGAGGAAGGTCATACTTTTTATTTTATGTATATAGACAATAATAATATTCTACTTTTCAGATTTTTCTGCTCATTTCAGACAGTATTATGTGGTTTTGTTGCCATCCAGCAGGGGTCATGTGCGAAATATAAATCTCATTCATTTCAGCGGGAATAAATAATGCACCACGAGTGCTAACATTATAATGCCAGGCTATGCTTGTGCGAGCTCGGGAATTTGCCCTGAATCACAAATTACAGCGTGTGTGTTTGTGCATGCGTCTGTGTATCTTGGGTTGTTTTGAACCATAACCTACAAAGAATTTATGGCCTCATACCATGTTTACTCTTGTCTCCATGCCTGGCACTGCCATAGAGGTTCACTGGGAAATTATCTATGTGCAAAAAGCTTAATATTTATAGGCTGGAGAAAGAGGCTAATTCGGGAGGGGTTAGAGTGTGAATCCATTCATTTGTTAGGTAGTACTCATGTAAGAGGGTGATTGGAGCCAGAAAAGTAACCATCTCAATTCAGTCATCTCCAAATTAGAGAATTTTTTGATAAGAGTAAAAAATTTATCGTTTTTGCCCCAAGCAACAAATAGTTAGCTGGGTATGCAATTCTCGTACCTTTGACTAGCAGGCACAAATTCGTAATCATATATGGTGATGACCACATTGCATTGCAGCCTTCAAATATTCAAAAGGATTTGAATTGTATGACTGAGCGCTGCAGTGAGAAAAACATAACTGTGTCAATAGGCTTTCAGACACCGGCCCAGAATTTGTTTGCCTTGTACAAAGAGAGCTGCCACACTTCTGGATCTATACACAAAGAGGTACTCTTGCTGGAGTTGTGATATAGTGCAATTGTGCTGAGTCCTTTGGTTATAAGACTTCTAAGGTGAAGGTTGAAAACAAGTATTTACTTCAAGGATTTAGGGTTTGAACTTTGCCACTTGGAGGAAATTAAAAAAATAATCTCCTGTCTTATGTGAGAAGATTTTTGTGTCATGCATGAACAGGAATTGATCCATGATGTTGAAGACTTATCACTGCAGCGTAATTGCACTGAAATAATACATTATTTATGAGAGATTTAGCCTCATTAATCTGTGAAATGTTCTGAAAGCGCAGTCATTTTATTTTTCTCATGACTTAGTGTTTTGCAGATCTCTTGCAGAGAAATGAATTTGCTCTTTGATGCGCAGTCGGTTTCCTTGGCTGTCTTTGTGAAATAGTCTTCCTTGACAGCCCTTCCCCAGCGCTTTCAATGAATCATTATCCGTGCCAATGTTTGCACTCAACCTGTCTTTTTTCCCCCTGTTTTGTCTTGCAGCTACACACTGACCTCGATAAGGGGGACAGTGCGGTGAAGTACACTCTCTCGGGAGACGGGGCTGGCTCCATTTTCACAATTGACCAAACAACGGGGGACATCCATGCCTTAAGGAGTCTTGATAGGGAGGAAAAGCCTTACTACACCCTGCGCGCCCAGGCTGTTGACATCAACACCAATAGGCCCCTAGAACCCGAATCGGAATTTGTAATCAAGGTCCAAGATATCAATGACAATGAGCCAAAGTTCCTGGAGGGACCATATACAGCCAGTGTTCCTGAGATGTCACCAGTAGGTAAGTAACCATCTACAGTTCCTTTTAAATACAGAGGGGTCAGAATCTTCCTTAATACACTGCAATTCTCCACAGTGAAAACTTTCTTTTCTCTGCTTTGGGAACATGCAAAGTTCTCTTTCAGGAGCATCATCTTTGCAACCACAGGGGTAACACTGCTTCCCCCAACAGATTTTGACATTTCAGAGGACCATTTATTCCTGGTGTGCCCCCAGTGTATTTCACGGCTTTGTCTTTCATCGTTATTCCCAGGGCAAACAGATCAAGGTAATTCACAGGGAGAAAGGTTCTTCTTGATGTGAATTGCAATGAAGCCCTCAAACTCCAAAATCAGCGGTCTCTAGAGCATTGGTAGGAAAACAGGAGCAACACAGCAGAGCCCCAGTGAGCACTCCCAAATCACAAGCTGCACGGTAACTGTTTATCGTAGAATAAGGAAGAGACTTTTAAGTTTATCAAAAAGAAAACATATGTTGTGACCATGGAAACAGTGTACTAATATATATACACCACCAACACCCACACGTTTGATCAACTGCATTGCTTACAAATAACTAGCAGTTGGATTTCTGAGGTTCAAAGAAAAAGTAATGGCCAAAAGAGCATTGGTGATTGATATTATGACTATTATTCTACAATAGGAGCCAAAACTACTCTTTCCATCATCTACAGCTGTCCCATTTGTAACGCTAGCTTGCTGCCATAAATGGGAGGTCTCAAGGATGTCAGCATGAGTAAAATGTACTGAATGTCAATTTAAAAGTCCATTTAATTAATAATAGCAATGGTTATAAGTAGGGCTGCAACGATTCATCGATTAACTCGATTAATTCGATTCTAAAAAATTATCGACACAAATTTACTGTCTGTTAACACAGAGTGGATCATCGCTAGAGTTGCCACCTGTCTCGTAAAATACAGAACCCCGTACAGGACTCCGTGGAAAAGGGCTCCGTAACATGCGGGATTCCGTATTTACGGGACGGGTGGCAACTATCGCTGACATGCATTTCCACGCTTCCACTGCTCTGTGCGTGTCTGTGTGCGTTGTGCTGGCTGAGAATTTCAGCTGTTATTTTTGTCTTTACTTCAGCTGTAGCTACCAGAACTGGTTTGCTGGCGAGCACGGGCTATCAGCACTAGCGATGGTTCGGTACCGGAAGGGCCGCCCCCCAGGACCGAGATATTTTTTTATACTTTAATCCCTTATTAGTGACTAAATATAGACCTGCAGTGGAAACGTATTTTCGAGAATGCTCGTGAATACAAAGCATTACAACATTACTCACACATGCGCCATGGCTCCCGCAGCCACTAGTTTTTCAAAAACACTCATAGCAGGCAGCGGTTTTAACTGCGCAAGCGCAAATAGGTGAAGCTGTTAGAGAAACGGTGAGCTGAAGTAGTGCAAAAGGAAACGTTTTTCCAGCTTCCAAAACAGCAGCGTTTTCTTTTAGTAACCGCCATTAAAATCTTTACTGGGAAACAGCTGGAGGTCCTTCATCAACCACCTGCTCAGCAGTTAAGGTGAAGAAAAGAGAACTTTGTAGCTGCTCCATCCACCGCTGTTTGTTCACACATGAAAAACTGCGGTACGGAAGTTAAAATATGCAGATAAACTGTTAATAAAATAAGTATTTCTTATCCGATAAAGCGATTAATCAATGGAATAATTGATAGAATACTTGATTACTAAAATAATCGATTTATGCAGCCCTAGTTACAAGTTTAACCAATATGTGACTGATTCCTTTTTTTAGGAGATGGCTAAGTTTGTACAGTATTTTGTGTAAAAAATAATTATAATAAAACATTTCAAAAAGAGTATTCCATCTCTAAATTAAGGAATATGTAATCAAGATCCTTTTTTCATGATATCAAATCAGTTCAAAGTTTAATTGTGCTTTTGGGTGCTGGAACTATTAGACCAGGTTCCATTAAAAATGCAATGGTGAAACCACTGAAATTAAACCAAATTATACAGCGAGACATCACCAGAAACATCTTTGCTGAGTGAATTCAGCCGCGTGGCAGCCAGTGTAAACAACAATCTACAAGGATGCCCATACTGACCTGCAGCCATTGGATTAGCAGTAAACCAAATGAAGTCATTATCAATATTTATAGCGGCAAGACTGGTGTGATCAATGGGCTCGTTAACTGCTACATCTCTCTTGTTGTCTTTGTTAGCAGGACAAAATAAAAGCTAAAAGATGCTGAGCATAAACACTGTAATGGTAGGTAAAGTCAAGTAATCCATATGCCCTCATAGTAATAATCTCGTGTTTGCAATTATCTTATCCATGAATTGTTTAGACAAAGTTAATGTGTCAGAAATTTGCTGGAAAAGATTGTACAGTAATGTGCGAAAGTCTTGAGTCACCTCTCATCTCTTTATGTTTTGCTTCTAAGGCTCAGCGCTGTCTCTACACATATCAGAAAGAGCCAATTTTAAATTGTGTCTTTAGGCAATTTGTTACTAGCAGCCTGTTGGAGACACGCATAATTTGTTCCCATTTCTTTAGTTGACTATATAATATATGTATACTGTGTCCTTAAAAAAATCTGAAGAAACTGGAAATGAAGAAATGCCAGGCCTAAAGAAAAAAAAATACTAGCTAAAACCAATGAACAGGATCTAAAAGTCATGTAGACGGTTGTGGCAAGAGGTCTTACTGTGTGGAGTGGTGAACCCAAAAATCATCGTCAGCATCTTCGGAGGAGGTCAGGAGAGAGGATCAGTGAATGTCTTCGACCACCTGTACACCGTGGTGGAGGCTGTGTCATGATTTGGCGCCAGTGTTGTTGGGGTTCTTGTCAAAACTGATGAAATTACAAATGCATGAAAGGACTGTCAGATCTTTGATCCACCATAAAATACCATCTGGAAAGCATATGATTGGCAACAACTTGATTTTCAGCCTGACAATAAGGCCAAACACACCGCCAATGCAGTAAAAGCATACCTGGATAGAAAAGCATACAGTGACCACCAGAGCCCGGACCGCCACTTTACCGAGACTATCTTGACTGAGAACAGAAACAAGGCAGGCCTGGAGGACTATTCCTGAAGACGACTTAAAGACATCGCAGGAAAGCTGCCTCAGATGGTTCAGGCTATGTTGAAGAATAAAAGTGGTCACTCCAAATGTTGACTTTTAAGCTTGTTAACATCTATTCTTGCCTGATTTATTGTATTTCCATGTATGTTTGCAAGTGTTTCAATAAATCAGTGCATCTTCCATTTTCCTAGTGAAATATAAAGTAATGAGGGGTGAATCAAGAATTTTGCACACTACTGTAATTTTTACAAAATGCCCTGGACTTAATTATGCTAATTGCACTTCCTGTCTACAAACCTACATCTCCAGTTGTTATACATGTGCTGTATATGCACCAAAGTTGTTGACTGGTGTTGATTGCACTCATTCTCATCTTTTTCACTTCATATCTGTCCATGCTGCATATTGCACAGTGTCATTTGACTTCCTCTGCATTCTGTTGAAACACATCACGGTAATTTGTTGAACACAGACTGAGATAAATGGAATATTTAATTTCAAGTTAGACATATAATCTATTTCCTTTTTACAAAACTTTACCAGCTGTGACCTTTGAAGTCACTCCTTTCATCGCATTCCTACTCATGCATTTGAATTTCCATAATAATAATATGAGTAGAATTTATTTGACTTGTTTATAGCCCCACTCCTAGGCTGGTGCCTGCTGCGTAGGTGTCTGACGTGCTTAAAGGCTTTCAAACTCTCACTGCACCTGAGCTCTTCCTTTCCTTGGATGAACAGAAAAGGGTGTTAAATGAATTACCTCATCTATTGTATGCCCATGTTGTAACATGATGCAGTCCTTCTCAGGTATGTCTAATCAGGCACACGTGAAGGATTGAAACACTAATCCCTCACACCTAATGTTTAATTCTGTTGTTACCATCTCCTCGGACTGAAAAGCCTATTTAACATACATCAAGTTCTTTATAGAGAGCTGAAAGCTTTGCAGAATTTCAAGCAACCATGTAAATAGCATCGCTCTGGTCTTGAGCACACTAAGGATACCAAAACTCCTTCAGTTATATTTTGCACAGCTATCCAGATGCAGGTATGCGGTTGATGCATGGACATATGTGCACTGATCTGCCTGCAAGTGAAGCATCCATGTCAACCTGTCTGCAAGACTTCCCAACCAATCAACCCATCTGCACAAGAAACCCCAGACTTGTGTTGTGGAGTTGTCAAGTAGTCATGCTGTCGAGGCATCATTTATTGGTTCCTCACACTGGAAACTTTTGATTAAATCTGCGGAATTTAAATGCATGCAATCAAGACTGTGTTAGTGAAATAGTGTCTTCACTGCCAGCTGGTTAAGAGGGATGAGCCATTCCAAGCCAACAAGTAATTATTCCGTCCCTGTTACTGGAGGAGTTTGAAAGACTGCCATCTTAATATTATTCTTGCCATGCCCCTTTGTTTTCTTAATGGTCACATTGTTTAATGAATAATCACACCAGAGCTTTAAGATAAAAAACTAACAAACACAAAACTATTGCTTTATTGTTCAAGAATAGCAACTTTGTACTGATAAAAATGCACAAGTCAACACGTACCACAGGAAAATTGAACAACTTCCCAGCAAGATTATTTCTCCTCTGCACTCCTCATTGCACTTTGAATGTTGCACTGAGGCTGTCTCGGCACAGATTCAGCATTCATTAGTGTCAGGTGAGATTGTTTAGCAAACCGATGAGCTTCAAAGAGTTTGGCTTTTGGTCTAATGAAGAAAGCGATGGGATCAAGTCAATATGTCTTCTCACCCCTTTCTGCAGGGACCTATGTGACGCAAGTGACAGCCACAGATGCAGATGACCCTACCTACGGAAACAGTGCCAGAGTGGTGTACAGCATCCTCCATGGTCAACCATATTTCTCTGTTGACCCCAAAACAGGTGAAGTACTTGTTTTAATTTGTGCTTTTTAACCAGTGTATATAAACAGTTGGGAGGCTGCATAAAATTTGCAAATCTCATAAACCTACATTTTACTCACAATAGAAAACATATCAAATGTTTTAAACTGAGACATTTGAGGTCATTTTGAATTTGATTGTAGCACATAATATCGTCAACAAGCTCAGAGAATATGGAGAAATCTCTGTGTGTAAGTGAAGGGATCGAAATTTCTAATTCTTTTTGGAAAACATGGACGCTGCGTCCCCAGGCTTGTTTTCAGTGCTCAGTTCAAAAGCCTGCCTCTCTGATGGGGTAGGGGTGCATTAGTGGAATTGGCAGCTTGCAAATCTAGTAAATCAGCATCAGTGCTGAAAGGTATATACAGGTTTTAGACCAACATATGCTCCCATCCAGGAGATGGTTTTTTTTTCAGGGAAGGCGTTGTGCATTTTAACAAGACAAATACAAACCACATACTGCATCAATTACACCTGCATTCATAGCAGAGGAGTCTGGGTGTTGAACTGGCCTGCCTGCAGTCCAGACTTTGCACCAGCTGAAAGCATTTGGTGTATCATGAAACAAAAAAACACAGCAAAGAAGACCCAGGACTGCTGAGCAGCTAGAATCCAATATCAGACAAGAGTAGGACAACATTTCTCTCCCAGTAGTCCAGAAGCTGGTGTCCTCAGTTCTCAGACGTTTACAGACTGTTGTTAGAAGAAGGGATGCTGCACGGTGGTAAACACAGCACTGTCCCAACTTTTTTTGAGCTGTGCTGTTGCCATCAAATTCAAAATGATCTGAGATTTTTCATGAAATAGTAAAATTTCCCAGTTTAAACATTTAGTGTGTTTTCTATGTCCCGCTGTGAATAAAATATGGGTTTGTGAGATTTGCAAGTTATTGAATTCTATTTTAATTTAGCCTTTACACAACGTCCCAACTCTTTCAGAATTGGGTTTGTATCGAGTGTGCGGGCACGTGTGAGAATTCAACAGGAGAGTAAAACGGAGCTCAGAAATGACCCTCGGGGCCCTTCACTATGAGCAATAAGACATGAGAATCTGAATTATTTATTCAAAGGTATAAAACTGGATTAGAGGATATGCTACACTAAAGTCAAACTGCACTAATATGAGACATTCACCTTTATTGTAAGAATATTATAAGAATATTCAGAATATAGCTAGATAAAACATTGTCAGCGGCTGTGAATACGGCGAATGTCTTTGCTCTCTTACTGAATCTTAGCTGCACAGGTGCTGGGTAGCCAGTGCTGTGCACACATAGAGGAGGTGGTTTTAACCGAGATCTCTAAAAGACAAAAAAACTTGCTGGTGAGACATTAACAGCCTTGGTTATTTCCATCTTATTTATATGTGAGCTGTGGTGTCATATGAAAGAAATTGCACTAAAAAAGGTTGTGGAGTGGCAGCAGGGGGATCATGGCAGATGACGGCTCTAGATCTAAAATATATTTTTTTATATATATATATAAAAAATGAAGTACTGTACCTTCATACTGCCAGTACTTGCTGGTAGTAGGCTGCTGTTGGCTTACTATCTGGAACTGTTCAAAGCATATGAAAATAGGTTCATACATATCACACAGCCAGATATGGTGGAATCTGTTGCTGATTATGCTGCTCATCCCAGAGCTTTACAGAGCACCTACTGCGACTGTATTTCAAACTGAGGCTGGAAAAAAAAAATCAAACTGTTAAAGCAAATGTTTGCCCTGCTGGGTCTGCAGCTATCTACAAACGCACATAAACAAGGGGAACAAACACTGGGAGGTAAAAGGTGAGCAAAGGCAGGAGGACAACAATATACATAAATCACTATGCGTGTCACAGGGAGAGACACTCTTCCCTGTCCAAAAAAAAAAAAAAGATGAGAGAAGTTTAAAAAAAAAACAAACATAGTCTTTGATTTTTGGGTTCCCACGTGTTTGTGGATCAAATGGGACATCCTCACCATATTGAATAGAGCGAGAAAAAGGGAAAGTGTGGACCCACCTATGCTGCTTGCCTCTTTTTTAGCCTGCCAACCTCCCCCTGACCTAGCTATTAATCTGCAGTACAAACGCTCTCTGATCTCAGGGTCTCTGATCCTCAAGTGAATCATTATATGGCTTCACCAGAGCTCCCTATTGAATGTCAAGTGTTTCCAGTTTGTGAGATGACCTCTATTTCAGCCTTGGTCAGAGCTCACGTGCAGCTTCTTACTGAGGAGTCAGCTGCTTAGGTGGAAATATATATTGTGCTTTTTGAAATAAATGTGCATCAGGCATCAAACGTGTTTCCGAGGTTTTATGTTTACCACTCTTTTTACCTTTGTCTCTCTATCTCGCCATCTCCGTCTCTCGCTGTCTCTTCTTCCTCCTCCGCTATATATCTTCTTTATTATCTGTATTTCTCATCGATCTTGCCGTACACCAGGGGTTATAAAGACAGCCTTGCCCAATATGGACAGAGAGGTGAAGGAACAGTACCAGGTATTAATCCAGGCCAAGGACATGGGGGGCCAGCTTGGGGGGCTGGCTGGGACCACCACCATCAACATCACCCTCAGCGATGTCAACGACAACCCACCCAGGTTCTCGAAAAGTGAGTGCACTCTGCAGAAAATAATGTCTTGGCTTCTGTGTAGAGCAATAATGATGGAGATGACCTTATGCAGGTTCACACACTTTTTTGATAATGAAATAAACACTGTGCAATTACAGCAGGGCAGGGGGTTTTCATCATATCTACTCTTTGTAATTGCTTTTCATTATTTGTCATTATGCGCCGTCATAAGCAATGGCCTGTTTATTTTGCATGATTACATCTACAGCTACTACTCCTGGCAAATAAACCAGGGTTGGTTTTATTTCGCTCATGGGGCATCCTTCTATATTTGGATCAGATTTGAGCATGTCGGCGCTGCATCAGGGATTGAGTCAGTGTATTTAAACTCGGTATTTTTCTCAGTATTTTATATAAGCTGCTAAACCAGATTAATTCGATTGTACCGTTCACCAGGTCATGTAAGAAGCCAAGCGGGGGAAAAAAAAAAAAAAACCACATTGCTGTAAAAAAATCATTGATCTGTGAAAGCTTGTCTACATATACTAAGCATTAATATTAAACTCTGCACAATGTTTTCTATTCCTTGCCAGCAAGTGTATGACAGGAAAGCACAAATACCGCTCTGTACTGATGCAGACTCTTTGGGTATTTTGAGGTGACACCGAATGGCCTTCTTTGAATGTAAATAGATGCAGTCAGGCGGTCAAGCTCCTTTGGCTGCGAGAAAAAGATGATATTTCCATAATGCTGTCACAGCACAGAGGTTCGGGCCAAGTATGGTGGCTCCTCTGCCCTGTCCCAAATCCTGCCTTTGTCTTCCTCTCTTTTCCATTCACACGGAGCTTGCAGCTTTGAATAATGTGCGGTGGCCATGTGTGGAAGAACTCTTTAGATGATTCAATAGTATATTGCTGTATGAATCCACCACACATCTGTCTTTTCCTTGCTTGTTATTATAGATTATGTGTTTGGGAACTGTCAATCCTCTAAACCTCTGTGATGGAAAGCCAACAGATGCCACGTCTAATAGCAGTGTATAGTACCTGCATCTGGCTTAGCTGAATTAAATCCTTGAAGCTTGTTAACCCACTGACAGTGCCGTGTAACAGCTGTTTGTTAGCTTCTAATGACTCGAAACTCAATTTTTTCACGCTGGAGTTAACAAAAAGTTCCTGTTCTATCCTTGAAAGGACACGAACCTGAAAGGACTTTGAAATGAATGCATGTTCTTGAGAGTATTTGATTATTTATTGATTATATTTAATCATAGCACCCAGATTCACACAGAGGCCACAGCTTTCCTCCCTCAATCCTTGGATCAACATGAAGGAAAAAGCTATGATCCATAGTAGAATTGAGGGATAACAAATAAGTCCTAAGATATACACTACTAGTTTCTTGTGGTCTTGCACAGTCTCAGGTATTGTACTGATTTTTAAAGATTTTAATAAGAAAAGAGAAAAAAAAAAGGAAATGGAATACTTTGAGCAAAGACGAGCATTATGGTTTTGGTTCGGCATATTTATTTTTGAGCAACAAAGTCGAAATCCACCATCCTCAAAAGCACAATTACACATTCCTGTCCTGCACATTTTATCCTCTTTATCGATCCGCTCTAATGCTCAAGCTCAGGCTAGATTTTATTTGTCAAATAAAGGCAAAGTAAATACAAATGTCTTGGACTGGTCTTGGATGTTTTTTTCAAAATGAATGGATTCAGTATGTTTGGAGTTCGCTTATTAAAACAGCAGAGCAGTGAAGCCGGTGCGGTGGTCAGGTTTGGCGGCTGTACTGTGATTAGAAGCACTTGGCGTGTTCCGCTAATGCAGCCGTCATGAATAATATCGTGCTGCCTTCTAACATTGCACGATTCCGACATTTCTTAAGCTCATATAGATTGCGAGGACAGAATCGACGGTGTGATTACCCTCAGACATTCCAAGTACACTTTTCAGTGTGCTACTGAATCGCCCACACCGCGTCCTTGAAGTCACTGAGTGTAGGCACTAGATTTTTAATGCAACAGTAAAGTTTTCATTTCTCTGGCGGCAGCAGAAACTGATAGTTCAAACTGATAGCCTTCTCCGACAGTGTAGGGAAATTTAGAAGAAGAAAAAAAAAAAGATTCATTTTTGTCCACCACCTGGTGTAAGTGATAATCAATCAACCTGCTGTTTGTTTGCTTATAGATTTCTTCCCAAATCCTCGGCAGAGATTTCTGCCGGTGGTAGTATCAAAGCTCCTGGACTCTTGTGTCTGTTGGTCTTACAGGTTGAGCCAACCAATTTCAAGGAGCTGAGCACCCTTGATGTCCAAACACATCAAAATTGAATAATATCATGCCTATAGCTGCAGGCCTGACTTCAGACACAGAGACTATCAGCTGCTTTGCCTGTGGGTGGATAAGACATCCTTGGGTTGGGGAGAGAATACTTAAAGGACGGAGGATGTAAGGAGCTCTGCATTTCCATCTGATGACAAGCGATGATAACGAATGAGCCTGAGTCCTGCCTGATTTTGTTTTTTTTGCAGGTTTCTTTCACCTAAGAGTTCCTGAATCATCTGCAGTGGGTTCTCCTGTAGGAAGAATCAAAGCCCACGACATGGACATTGGAAAAAATGCAGAAGTAGACTACACCATAGTGCCAGGTGATGGAGGTGCCATGTTTGATATCGCCACCAATGAACACAACCAGGAGGGGATCATCATTCTCAGAAAGGTAGGTCTTTTGAAATTTTTCAAATAATGGTCAGCTATTTGTTTTTAATGGCATTAACATAGGCAGTCATGATTCCAGACCTGGGAAAAGACTGGAAATAATCACGTGTTATTTTGCAATAATTGTGTCACTCTCTGTGGGTGAACTTTTTGCAGTACTTTGAGCATCTTTACTTCCTGCCATTACACATTATTTAAAAATATTATGTTTGTGTGAGTGTGATTTTTGACTCCTCTAAAAGTTTCTTTTGTACTATTTTTTAAGCAATAGCAGCAATATTAAAATAAGTGTTGCTTAGTGTGCAGGTACTCCCTCTTTGTGTTATGCTGCATAATGCTGTCCTGGCAGGAAACCAGGCAGATGCAAGGGCTGCACCTGTGATCTCTCAGCTGTGAGATGCTGCTCTCTGTTTGAGTCCTTGCTGTCCACGCCTTAAAGCACGGCTCAGAGACATGGCATAACTCTCTCTGAGCGCCTGTGCTATATAAAGCATTCACTCAGCACGTCAGGGCTCATTTAGTATGCCATATGTTCTTTTTGCTAAATGGATTAATACATCGAGTGCATGGTGACCCGCAGCAAGAGGTCTTGGTTGCTGGCTGTTTTGAACCACAGAGCAAAAGTATCTCATTTAATACCAACTTCTTTCACTGCACAGAGCATTAAAGTGGCCATGATAACACTTCACTAAATGGTAAGTGGCACATAGTGATATTAGTGAAATGTATTACTCCTGGGATAAACCCACTGAGATCTGTCATCACATTTTGAAGGGGGGGGGTGCATTTAACTGCAAGAGGTGAAAAAAAGGCCATTACAGCTACAGACTAAAACTAGAGAGAGAGAGAGAAAGAATGGTCCAGCCAGCGCAATCACTTCTAGTCTGCTAAAAGCTAAACTATATTAAGACTGATGATGCAATCCATTATTAAATTTTAATATGTATATAGAGTGCTGTGCAAAAGTCTTCAGCCAACGCTCATTTCTGTAGAGTTTGTTAGGACAAAGGGGAATCTGTGCAGTGATTCATTGAAATGTGCATACATTTATGGAAATACAGGATATAAGGGGAAAAACAGAGTTTGTGCAATTCTAATGAGCTTGAAAATCAGTGTTAGGTATGACCACCTTTATTCTCCAACACAGCCTGAACTGCCTTAGGCAACCTTTCCTGCAATTTCTGTAAGACGCAGACATTCAAAGCTCTTCTTTGGATGCTGGCTGCCTTTTGTTCCATTCTTTGGCAACAACTGCTTCAATAATGTGGAGGGTCTGCGGAGGCCGATCCATGACCGATAGCGCTCCACTGTGTGTTTTTCTATCCAGGTATGCTTTAACTGCACTGACAGTGTGTTTGGGAGCATTGCCATGCTAAAAAATGCAGCTGTTGCCAATCAGATGCTTTTCAGACTCCATTGCATGGTGGATCAAAATCTGATGGTACATTGCTGTGTTCATAATTCCACCACTTTTGACAAGATCCCCAACACCACTGGCTGATTTGTAGCCCCAAACCATGACAGAGTCTTTGCCATGGTTTACAGATGGCTGTGGACACTATCGTACATGTCTCCTGATGCCCTCTGTACAGTGATTAGAACCCAAAATTTCTAATGTGGATTCTTTACTCCATAAGACCTGTTACAGGAGATTTTCAGTCCTGTTTTCGTGTAATCTGACATACCTCAGACTTTTCTCCCGGTTTCCCTTCCTTAAGAATGACTTCTTGACAGCCACCCTTCCACTGAGACCATCTCTGATGAGGCTTCAGTGAACAGCAGATAGATGCCAGGTCATGTTGCAGGTCTTTGCTGTGTTTTTTCCTATTTCTTAAGGACATGACTTTCAGACACTGTCTGCTGTAGACAGTTTTTATATGTTTGCCACTTCTCGTTTTGTTCTCTTCCTTCCAGTTTCCTCATTTTTTAAGGACACACTGCTCTTTGGGAATCAGCTTGTTGGTGCAAAAATACTTTTTATGCTTGTCAAACTGTGTTGTGTGTGACATTTTTTGTAGATTCGACTAAGAAAATGGGAACAAATGATATGTTTTTCTGACAGGCTGCTAGTAAAAAAGTTCCTGAAGATGCAATTTATTATTTTGGTTTGTTTTTTTAAGTTACAACAACAGTGGTTCATCCCTTGAGTCACAGTAAGTGTTTTTTTTGTTTGTTTTTTTTAACGCTTGAATGATTCATAGGTCAGGTTTAAGTGGCTTAAGAAAATAATTGCACTGAAAATGATCAGGTACAAGAACTGGACTGAAACTGAGTGAAAAAGCAGCCAGTGTCCAAAGAAATCACTTTGAAAGCCCTTCAGAAAGCCTGGAGAACTATTCCTCAAGACCACCTAAAAAATTACAGGACGAAATAAAGGGTGACTCAAGACTTTTGCCCATTAATGTCAGGTCCTAAACTGATTCTAAAATTATTTAAAACAGATCCTTGTATGAATAAGATGACATGACATGATCCACTGTGTCATTCTTTATATCACACAAACTAAGCCAAAGGAAACAGTGTGTGAAAAACTACAGTACAACCTTTGAATAACACAAAGTTTGCATACTTCACTGTTTTGCAACACATAACTCAGCAGCACATCATGAATAGATCCAATATGTGATTGAAAAACTCAAACAAATCATCTAAGCCTTAAATTTTAAGTTTATCTGATTTCTGATGCTGAGCTGGCCTTACCTTTGAAGATAATCTCTCATATTCCTCTCCAGTCTTGTCTTTCTTACATCTTCCTCCATCTCAGATAGTGTCACATATTATGGGGTTTTTTTTCTCCTTGAGAAATACAGCAGCTGTGCCTTTAGCTTGCAGACGCGTTTTGTGACAAACTGCACAGAAACAGTTTGTGTTTGATGATATTTTGAGCTGCTTAAAAAGTTGCATTTGAAGTTACCTGGCACTTCAAAAAGCTTTACCCATTTTATGCTCACTCCTCTTCTGTGGCGTCAGCTAGATGCTGAAGTAGCATGACCAACCGTATATACATCTGCACCATGAACACATCACCGGGATGAGAAGGAAAAAAGGGGCGTGAGTGGGCCATTATTTTCCTGTTAGTGAGCAAGTATCTCTACGCTAGGCTGCAGGACACGAAAAATGAACTCATTCGATGTATGCATTAACCTACCTATCAGATTTAAATGTCCATTAATTCAAGATGCCAGGACCCTGTTCAGGATCATTCCGACCTACTTTAATGCCTGAGTGCACCCCGTGATTCAATAGATTGTAGAACCACTTTTTAACTTGAAGTAATCATTTTCTGTATGACTTTATCAGACTCTCACAACATTGTGGAGGAATTTTGGTCCACTGTTCTGCAAAATGTTGCTTCAGTTCATTTGTGGGCATTCGTTTATGCACAGCTCTCTTAAGGTCCCACCACAACAATGCAATCAGGTTGAGGTCTAGACTTTGACTGGGGCATTGAAACACCTTCATTCTTTTCTTTTTCAGGCTTTCAAGCATTTTGATCTATCTATATTAAAGAAACACTTTGAAAACACATAAGATCTCAATGTGAAAAAAATCATGCTGTATATCTATACTGATATAGACTGGGTAATGTGTTAGGAATGAAAAGATGCTAGCATTTGATGGAAATTACATTTATCAACCTACAGAGAGCTCAATATAAAGACTCTCTGAAAATCACAGTGAAAAAGATGATGCAACAGGTCATTTTGCTGAAATTTTTTTAGTAGTTTGCATGGACCCGATGAGCTTGTATGCATACCTGACAATGTCAGGGCATGCTCCTAACGACACAGCGGATGGTGTCCTGGGCAGTCTCCTCCCAGATATGGACCAGGGCATCACTGAACTCCTGGAAAGTCTGAGATGCAACATAGCAGCATTGGATGGACTGAAACATTGTATTGTATTGTATTTAATTCAGGTGAGCGTGGGGCCCAGTCAGTGGTATCAATCCTGAAGGAACTGCGTGCATACTCTCGCCACATGAGGCCGGGCATTGTCAGGCACCAGGAGGAACCCAGCATCCACTGCACCAGTGTAGGGTCTGAGAGTGTATCCTGGTGGACCTGCCAATTAGAATAGAATAGAATAGAATGCCTTTATTGTCATTATACAGGATGTACAATGAGGAATTAGAGGTTTTTTTAATGGTATTTTATGGCAAAACGCCAATGGGGCTCCATGGTGCTGGACAATAAATGTCAAGTAGAGGATACTGGGCCCTCAGGCCACCCTCATGAAGCCTGTTTCTGATTGTTTCGTCAGAGACATTCACACCAGTGGCTGCTGGAGGTCATTTTGTAGCTCTGGCAGTGCGCATCCTGTTCCTCCTTGCACAAAGGACCAGATACTGATCCTGATGATGGGTTTAGGACCTTCTACAGCTCTGTCCAGCACTCCTAGAGCAACTGCCTGTCTCCTGGAATCTCCTCCAAATAGATAGATTCTTCATAAACGTCTTCAGTCTCGATTTCATCTTTGATAAAGTAGCAACGTCGCTCTGGTTTATCAAGTCAAAATGTCCCCATTTAAAGTATTTACTCAATTGTGTGTGCTCTGCTCTGTTGTGACCCTTTCTTTGGGTAATATGTAGTTAAAGACTTGAAGATTTTTCATGTTTAAAGGCACTAAATAGAAATAATATCACTCTTCCACCCACAGGTCCAACTGTAGAAGGCAAAAGGATTGTATTATTTCTATTCAAGTCAGTTGCAGTGGGTGTGCATTTCTGAGTGCTGCACGGGCAGAGAATAAAAGAGTCTCATTGTAGTCTCATTAAGGTTTCAGAGGCCAACTCACAAAAGGTACACCTTCTTTTACAGTGATGACATGCATCAACAAAAAGTACATTAATAGAATTTTGTATGAATTTAATTACCATTGGACTGATTCCTCGCCTGCATTTGGCCAGAGTCAAAGCGCTGTGTACACAAGAATGCGGGCCTCCTGACGTTGATCTGTTTGTCTCCCCAATCTGTTTGTTTTGTGAAAGCATCAAACGTTACAGGCCCAACTAATACTGTGCAATATGTTGTTTTCAATAGTTCACAAGCTTACCTTTCATTGCCATTTGGAGCCATAACTGAATAGCAGAAATGCTCACTCTTCCATAATTCTGCCATCATGCCAGTATTGCTGGAACAGCTGGCAAATGTTTGGCTCACTGTCTCTGAAAGTGCCATGTAACAGTAAAGAAGCAAATAATAGGAAGGTGTTAAAGTTAACATTACCCACACAATAAACCACACAGATGCACTCATAAAAAGTTTCTCCCCTCTCTCTTTTTATCACACACGAGGAAACATGCACAAATATCAGCCTTCAAGCTGCTGTTGTGTTGCACTCGCAGGCCTACTTGCTCGCACAAGCCCATTGCTACACTGATACCTCCATATTCTGATGTGCATTTCGCTTTAGCAGGATGCAGCAGACCCCTGTGGTGACTTTAAATGGCATTTGTTGTCAGTGGTACTGAGATTCAAGGGAAAGAAAGCAAGAAAAAACAATCTGTAAAGGCAAGCTTGTGGAAAAGGCATTAAATGTCAGCATTGTGGAAAAGAAGACAATATAAATGGCAGCAAATGATTTGTGTAAGAAATGTTCAGATGAATGCTTAACACACTTTTATTGAAAACATACACTGAAATATTTTTTTTAAAGCATCCCTAATTATTTGCCAGTAGCATATATTTAGGTTCATTTAATTTTTCTAATCACCCTGTGACTAGATTGTTGGTCGTCTCTGTTATCATGAACAAAAACAGCCTTCCTTCACAGTGTTGCAGCTTCACATGCAAATTCACTTCTAGAAGTTCAAAAAGTGGGTTTCACATTAAAACTTGCCTCCTTTGCTAACAAAGCAGCGTTAAGACGTTACGACAAATCTGCTTTTGTCTCTCGTCTCATTCGAGTATACATTTCATCTGATTGCAGAAGTAACAGGAAAAAAAGTGCAGCCAATTCTCTGTATTTTGTGCCTTTCAGGGTATTTCTGACGTAAGTGTCTAAAATTTTCTTTGGGGGAATGCAAAGCTGCATTTGTTTTTCTGATCTATCAGACTAAGGTATTCGTTAACTGGTACATTTTTAGTACATGCCCCAGCACACAACTACACAAAGGTGTGTGATCCTTTGATCCTCCTAAAATATGCAGCTGAGTGAGTAATTGATTCACTGCTTAGTGTAAGATCTCCCTCAGTATGCTCTGCACATGTGTGCAGGAACATGTGCAAACCAGTGTGTGCAGATCACACGTGCACGTCTGCACACTGAACGTGAATAGTGGATATAGCTGTAGATCATTGTATTGTGACCTTCTCATTGACAGTAATGGAAAAACAGAATGAGATAGGAAGGAATTATAATGTAAATGAAGACAGTTATTTGTTTACATCAGGTATATCCTCGATGGATGGCGGGGATGCATCTTTCCTGCTATTGTTTTACTTCCCGTGTTTGATATGCTGCCATAACAACAATACAGCATTGTGGTGTATCCCCTACAGTAGCAGGCTTCTGCACAAAGCCAACATTGAAGGGAGACATTCTGAGCCCCTCTAACTGACCAGGCCCCCCGTAGTGTAATTTGTCAAACAACACATGCTCCTTCCCATGTGGGATTATGATATTAGCAGGAGTGAGAAAGAGAGAAGAGAAAGAATGAGCATAGCTTCGGAAAGGTGGGGACTAGGTAGTCAGCGATGAAGCCTTTATGAGTTGTTCATTGTGTTCCCAGAATGCTGACCCGCCTACAGACTTGTCTTATTTCAGGTTGGTAGTCTATCCCCGGAGACAGGTGCACAAATGTGCACATATCACCCTCTCTGTCACTTTCTATCCTTTTTGACTTCCCTCCCTCTCACGCGCATCACCCTCCACCCCAACCCCCCCCCAAAAAAAACAAACAAACAAACAAAAAACAAAACAAACAAACAAACAAAAAAAACAATGGGGTAGAGACGAGAGCCACATTGTGCACAGAGCAGAGTTTGGCAGACCCCAAATTAAAGACTCAGGAAGGTTGGTTATGATAAGAGGATCAGGCTGAGTGCTGAGTTCAAAGGATGATCATCTGTTTCCCAGTCTACCAATACAGGGGGAGAGGTGAAAAGAGGCACAGAGGCGTAGTGGGAGTTTGTACATCCCATCTGCAAAACGTAAGATTATGGGAGACAAGAGGTAAATCCACCAATGAATTCCCAGGGAGACATGCAGACGAACGTGTGCATATAGGGGGACATATTGTACATGTAAAAGCATGCAGAGGGTGACAGTGTGTTCAAATAGTGCTATACATATATGGAGAAAAAAGCACTCCCACATATTGAGAGATGTGGCATGATAACCTTGGGTTATGGTGCTAATATAGTTTTCAGTCAGATTAAATGCTGTTTGTCCATGTGCCTGTTTATTTGCCATCTCTTGGGAGAAGAAAAGATGGCAGATATGTGTAATTGAAATGTGCTAGGCCTGAAGGAACGGGATTGTTTAATGACAGCTTGTGTGGCATAAAATTTGCTGGCTCACATTCAGGGAATCTATTTTAACACAGGGCTATCTCTTCACTGTAAAAACTGAATGCCCCCAGTGGCCACAGTGCATTGAATAAAGAGCATTTGCTGCACACCTCTGGCACCACTTCCAAATCCATTACCATAGAGAGTGACAGGGGTCCAAAAGCCATTGTTAGAGAAGTACCGGAGACTTCACCTGCAAACTGCTGTATATATAGCTTAACTGCCAGTATTTATAGAGACATTTGAGGTGATAAAAGAAGATATCTAGAAGATATTTATAGAATATATTAAGAAAAGTGTGCAGGGTCAAGCTCAGCCAGCATTCCTGTTACATGTCACTTTATACTGCCTCCATTTGCTACTAGGCGTCCAAGCCAATTTGCAACCCACCTTTACCCTACCTTCTCCTTTTTTGCTTTTGAATAAATAATGCGTTAAATAATGTGTTTTTGTTTTGGTCTTGTTGCTGCTCTCTATTTGCAATGAATATGCATTAGAGGGCAATGTTCTTTGGTATATGGCTAAGGTGTTACAGTATTCCTGAGGTGTTGATATTGTGTTAAGAGGGTGCCATGGCTGGTAGCTTTTTTGATTGGCATGGTTGCTATGCTTTTCCATATGTTCATGGTCTAGCTATTACTCAGAAAGTGGAGCAGGTCTCTTAATAATGGGATTGATGCTACAAGATGCTGAACCTCAATTACCCTCAGTGGCGAGGCCAAAACCTTTGCACGGAAGCGCTCCCAACATGAGAGGTGTGGATGGATCAATGACAGGCATATTGCATAAAGATTTGTCCTACCAAATTTTAATCATGCTGTCTATTTAAAATTGGTTGCCATGGATTTCAGAGTTGTTAGTTG
Source organism: Pterophyllum scalare (assembly GCA_024447675.2). Lineage (NCBI taxonomy): Eukaryota > Metazoa > Chordata > Actinopteri > Cichliformes > Cichlidae > Pterophyllum > Pterophyllum scalare. The sequence goes on from JAMQGT020007926.1 coordinate 28,333, forward strand.
GGATTGTTAGATTATTGTTAGTATGTTGTTAGCACACAGTGTTGGTAGATTATTAGAGCTGTTGTCTAGAAAATACAGAGAAAAAGTGAAGCTATGTCTAACCTGCTCCCAGATCATTTTACCCTGCCTGCTGTTTGTAAGTTTTCAACTTAAAAATGTCAATTTTCAAATGAAAACAAACAGAAAGTGTAGCATCCATGGCACCTTGGCATATGCTACACATGCTACAATCCTATGATCTACTGTGTCAGATGCAGAAATAACACTAGCACACTTGTCAGAAATGTCAGCTTAGTGCTTAATATAAAAGAGATGACATGGTTATAAGGTGTCATTTCTGGCACTGTGAGCAATGTGACATTTGTTCACTGATTCTGAGTATTTCAGGACCAAGGACAGAGACAGAACCTAGCACACATACACTCACCAGTCACTTTGTTAGTTACATATGTCCAGCTGATTGTTAATGCAAATATCTAATTAGACAATCACATGGCCGCACTTCAGTACATTTAGGCATGTGGACATGGTCAAGATGACCTGCTGAAGTTCAAACTGAGCTTTGGAATGAGGAAAAAAGGTGATTTAAGTGACTTTGACTGCGGCACAGTTGTTATCTGACAGGATGATCTGAGTATTTCAGAAACTGATGATCTACTGAGATTTTCTCACCAACCATCCCCAGGATTTACAGAGAATGTTCTGAAAAAGAGAACATAATTCTCTTGGTAAAAATGCCTTGTTGCAACCAAAGTATTCAGAAGAGCATCTCTGAACTGTGAAAGAGATGCACTGCAGCGGCAGAAGACCGCACCAGGTGTGACCCCGATCAATTAAGAACAGGAAACTGAGGCTACAATTGTCATGATAAGATAAGATAAGGTTTATTTGCCACATGCACAGTTATACACTGTACAATGCACGGTGAAATGTATTTTGTACCTGCTTCGATAGTAAGTACTGATTCACCAAAATTGGACAATACAGAAGATTGGAAAGATGTTGCAGAGTCTCAATTTCTTTTCTGACATTCAGATGGAAGGGTCAAAATTTGGTGTAAACAACATGGAGATGGAACATTGCCTGTCATTCATGTATATGAGTGCGTGTGTGTGTGTAATGTAGGTAACTCACCACCACAGCCTACCTACCATCCGGCAAGATGTTACTAAGCTCAAATCATCTCAGACTGGTTTCTTGAACATGACAGTAAATTCACTGCCCTTCACAGTCACCGGATCTCAGAGCTCCTTTATGGAACTGACAAATGTGCAGCAGCTGCTGCAAGATCCTTCCATGCCAATATAGGCTAAAATCTCAGAGGAATATTTCCAACACCTTGTTGAATTTATGCCATAAAGAATGAAGGTAGTTGTAAAGGCAAAAGTGGGTTCAATCTGGTACTAATAAGTGTCTGGTGAGTTTAAGCGGTGTACATAAAAGATCTTCTTTGCCTACTGGTGCTTGGATTTATAGGTAGTGTGACCTGGGACATTGCCTGCAGCAGAAAACTAACAATAATCTAAAGTACTACACTGCTCAAAAAAATAAAGGGAACACTCAAATAACACATCCTAGATCTGAATGAATGAAATATTCTCATTGAATACTTTGTTCTGTACAAAGTTGAATGTGCTGACAACAAAATCACACAAAAATCATCAATGGAAATCAAATTTGTTAACCAATGGAGGCCTGGATTTGGAGTCACACACAAAATTAAAGTGGAAAAACACACTACAGGCTGATACAACTTTGATGTAATGTCCTTAAAACAAGTCAAAATGAGGCTCAGTATTGTGTGTGGCCTCCACGTGCCTGTATGACCTCCCTACAATGCCTGGGCATGCTCCTGATGAGGTGGCGGATGGACTAAGACCTGGACTAAAGCATCCGCCAACTCCTGGACAGTCTGTGGGGCAACGTGATGTTGGTGGATGGAGCGAGACATGATGCCCCAGATGTGCTCAATCGGATTCAGGTCTGGGGAACGGGCGGGCCAGTCCATAGCTTCAATGCCTTCATCTTGCAGGAACTGCTGACACACTCCAGCCACATGAGGTCTAGCATTGTCCTGCATTAAGAGGAACCCAGGGCCAACCGCACCAGCATATGGTCTCACAAGGGGTCTGAGGATCTCATCCCGGTACCTAATGGCAGTCATGCTACCTCTGGCGAGCACATGGAGGGCTGTGCGGCCCTCCAAAGAAATGCCACTCCACACCATTACTGACCCACTGCCAAACCGGTCATGCTGAAGGATGTTGCAGGCAGCAGATCGCTCTCCAGGGCGTCTCCAGACTCTGTCACGTCTGTCACATGTGCTCAGTGTGAACCTGCTTTCATCTGTGAAGAGCACAGGGTGCCAGTGGAGAATTTGCCAATCCTGGTGTTCTCTGGCAAATGCCAAGCGTCCTGCACGGCGTTGGGCTGTGAGCACAACCCCCATCTGTGGACGTCGGGCCCTCATACCATCCTCATGGAGTCGGTTTCTAACTGTTTGTGCAGACACATGCACATTTGTGGCCTGCTGGAGGTCATTTTGCTCCTCCATGTCTCCTGGTAGCTCCTCCAGCTTCTGGACACTACGCTGACAGACATAGCAAACCTTCTTGCCACAGCTCGCATTGATGTGCCATCCTGGATGAGCTACACTACCTGAGTCACTTGTGTGGGTTGTAGAGTCTGTCTCAAGCTACCACGAGTGTGAAAGCACCACCAACATTCAAAAGTGACTAAAACATCAGCCAGAAAGCATAGGTACTGAGAAGTGGTCTGTGGTCCCCACCTGCAGAACCACTCCTTTATTGAGTGTGTCTTGCTAATTGCCAATAATTTCCACCTGTTGTCTATTCCATTTGCACAACAGCATGTGAAATTGATTGTCAATCAGTGTTGCTTCCTAAGTGGACAGTTTGATTTCACAGAAGTTTGATGTACTTGGAGTTATATTGTGTTGTTTAAGTGTTCCCTTTATTTTTTTTTGAGCAGTGTATATAGAAACTATATAGTAAAGCAAGCATCATGTTGAAAAAAGATCTGACAGTAATGATTCAGACCACAAACCCACAGTTTTCATTGAGATAATTCGTCATGCCAGCGGATCATTTTCACCTAGCCTTCCAGAATTGTTGCCCCCTGCTGGCCAGATTTAAAGCATTGGCTTCACATTTCAGACCCGAGGCTATGTCACTCTTGTGTATAAACTCTGTGCTAACACACAAGGCAAGCTTGATGATTTAATGTATTTAAAGGTAAATGCAAATAATTTCTTTTAAGATTTTGCATTAATAAAGCAGCACTCAAAATGAGCAAATGAGTCATCCAGCTTGCATAAGGTGGCATTTTTTTTCTACTCCCAAAGAACAGCATGTTCAAGTGATTAATGTTATAGTGTTGCATGGCATTTAAGAAAAGAGTTTGCCACCAATAGTGAGCAAAACAAATTCATCTGATTGCCTGGATTGCCTTAGCTCAAAATGTCCAAATTTAGACTTCCCCATAGTCAATTGACAGTACTGAGACAAGGAGCCTTTTTTCCAGCCTTCCTGCCATCAATTAAGGACTTAATTTTACTAAAGCCATAAAGTGACTGCAGTCTAATTTCTCTATCAGACATGTCATTACTGTGCTGTTTGAACAGTAATCATTTCAGGGGATGATCGCTGTTAGCGCCTTTCAATCTTGCTGAGATACTAGTTTAAAAAAAGGTCAAATGACAAATGCAATGAAAAAACTGCTAGCTTGAAGGAGAGTAAACAGTGAAGTATATTAGCTGAATGCTAAAGAACAGCAGACTCTGTAAAGTAGTTTACTGCTTACACAAGGGCACATTCATAGATCTTGAAATGGCATGCTCTCATGCTGTAAAACATGAAAAATGTAATGTGTATAATTCTCTATATTTGCATGGGGGTAATCACAGCATCTGACTGTTTAAGACTAAAAAAAATAGTTGTCTCCAAGAGCCCACAGAGTGGCACGATACTACCGAGTCCTGCTCAAAGACAGGAGTTGAAACTAATCTATTGATTAAAGTGCCGAATGTTCCAGTGGGTGGTGAAATGAGTTATTTTAGGCCTGGTGTGAAAGGAGTCTGGAGATGGAGGGAAGCAGGAAACAATATGTCAGAACAGCGGGAGATTCAGGTGTCCAAGACATGAATAACACCTTACTGAGACACCAAGCGGGGAGCGATGTGTGTGCATGCCTGTGTTTGCATGTGCCGTGTATGAGTGAGAGAGTACAACAAGAGGGAAAAGAGGAGAGAGAGTGACAAAGAGGTGGCTGAGGTGGTGCTAGAAGTCGATGAAGTGCCTTCTCTCTCCGGTGGCCTGGGGAGGCGTGGGTGTTATAGATTAAACTAGTGTCTCGGGGCTCATCTCATGGCTAACCCTGTCCTATTAAGAGTGGCAGCGCTAGTCTTTCACAGTCACTCTACTCAACTGCAGTGTGGACAGTGCTGCTGGCAAGGCTCTCACATGGCACTCCACTGTTGTGAGCACTGGGGGGATGGAGATACTTTGAGGCAGCCAAGGACACAAACCGATGTGACTGATGGCAGCACAATAAAGTGAGCATCTCTTCTCCACAGTGTTAGGACCCCCTGGTATTCACGGGGACATGAAATGGCTCTCTGGGGCATGTAAGCTTTTCTCCACTGATGATAAGCTCTTTTGTGCTCTGTGGTCAGTTGACTGCTGATAGCACATTTGTGGCTTGAGGGCTTAAGTATTCTTCTGCATGGCCGAATTTCGCTGAACTGTCAGTCACTGACTGCAGTGACTTTATGAAGGTGTCATTCATTGTAGACAGCCACACCAATCCAGCGTCAAAACCATGACTCACAACTGCTTATACCAGAATCTCAGTGGAAGCTGAAGCGACACCGCATACAACAAATAATGTGTTTAGCTTATTGGACTGGCTGTCATGTAGGATGAGAATGTATTGATCTCGTAAGAAATAAGCATCCAGAAAGCACGTGATGTTGCTATTCAGAGAAATATGTTGGCTCACACAACTCCTAGAATTAGAAATGTGTAATATTCTGGGCATGTTTGGCTTAACTTTGATTTGCTCTCGTGGGGGTTGGAGGGGTTAGTGAGTCATAAGCGGTATTGTAAATATATAATGCTGTGGTTAAACGGATTTGAAGCCACTCTGCATATCAAAGATTAACCAACACAGCTGACTTTTTTCACCTATTTAATCTTCAGCCCTCGTCAGGTAATACAGGCATTCAGCACAAACAAATGAAATCAGCCTACTAATGGCTCGCCGTACTGTGATAATGATTGAAAGACTAGATTCAACACCCCCACCCCCCCATTAGTGGGTGAGCATAGCTGAAGTTGGAGAAGGGTACTGAACTCTGCTGTTGTTATACTGAACTGAACACACAAACAATCTGTGAGCTTATTAAATATGCATTTCATCCTGCCTCTCACATCCCCCAAAATAACCACCATGCTGAACCCCCCCCCCCACCAAAAAAAAAAAGAGCTGCAACTAACACTTCACACTACTAAGAGAGAAATCTGCAAAGGAGGGACGAGAAGCAGAAATAAGTGCCAAGTGAGACACGGATTACTTTTCTTTTGTTTTTTTTTTTGGACTTGCCCTTATAATATCTCAGTATAACTCATCAGTGAGCTCAGCCATTGTTCTGCATTCACACATGGGGAATCTGTTGATGTAAGGACTTTTTAATGCATGTGAAGGATAATACTGTACCTGTGAGACTATGATGCCGTGATTAGTCCCCTGCTCTGAATTAACAAATTCCCTTGGAACATGACAGGTTCAATTGGAAAGAAGGGGGGAAAGTTCCTTCATTCAGTATCACTGCCAGTGCAATGAAGGTGCACATTTACATATCAAAGGGCGCTGTGCCATGTCTAGAATTTCAAGTGTGTTCTGTTGTGATGTTGAAGAGCAGCAGCACTGACATGAGAGGAACTTGGTCTGTCCTCCTTACAAATTCCACCGTTGATACACTTCCTTGTTGTGTCTGCAGTCACCCATAAAAAGGTGCATAACAACTGAAGAAATAATGAGACGCTTTAAACATGTAATTGAACAGTATGCAAGTTGTTTGTGGACAATATGCATGTGTGGATATGGGTAATACTTAGTAATACAGAGCTGGCTTCATAAGTAGGTCATCTTCGAAGGAGAAAAAAAAAAAGAACCTAAAATGATGCACACAGGCAGGGAATGAATGGCCGTTTTTCCTTCTTGGGAAATTTCCCCTATGGCCTGCAGATCTGATTTGATTCTCCCCAAGTCAAGCGTTGACACATTAGCACGTCTTCTCATTAACTCAGAGTTTCTCATTACCCCCTCCTGGTCCCATTTTATTCCAATTTAACCACAGCTATCCCAGACACACTTGGACCATCATGTGTGTCACACACATTCAAAAAGCTCCGAGCATTACTGTTCGCACTCAAACCGGAATGTGTAAACCAATCTGTGGAATTTGCCTGATGGTCTGTCCATGCATTGTTTAAGCTCCGGCTTCCATTTGTTGAGTAAATGAACTGCACTTTGCCCCAGTGTCATCATTTCTTTTCATTGCCCCAATTTAATGGGAGCCTCGCTATTAAAATCTTTCAATCCTGATGAAATAAAACACTGGTGTGTGCTAAATTGCACCATAGTGTTTGTTCTGTTTATTGTTCAAGTCATTTGCTGCTTTACCCAGCTCTGTGGGGGCCAGCTCGTTCTTTGTATCTCTTGACGTATGATCGCTGTATGAGTTTGGCTAAATTAGCTTTTGCTGATTTTTTTTTAAATTTTGGCTTAGATATTCTGACAATCTGTGTTTCTGCTTTCAAATGCCAGTGTAGAATTTGAAAGCTCTGTTCTTTATTTTGATACTGTAAAAGAAAATATTCTGGAGTGCTCTTTGTGTGATCAAATATTATTGGCTGTGTTTTATAAGCTTAAAATATTATGATAGGGAAGGTATCAAAAGATTTGGATTTTTTTTTAAATTTTCCTCGTCTCATGTGTATTTTATTTTGGTCCTCCACTCTGTTGAATCATTACACACTGAATAAACATGCCAGAAGAACTAAATTAGGTTTTATAATAAGCAAAATGTTAGAAAAGTGATAAATGTCCCACAAAATGATTCAGTGCAGGCACATTTTTTTATGTCGTTTAGCACACCCTCTAGTTGCCATATTTGCTATATCGACTAAAGAGGTGAGTGTCTCCAAATTAAGAAAAACAAACCCACTTTCAAAGATATGCATCATGCCAATTTGTCTGCAAAGTACCCGGGGCATCTGGATAAGTAAGAATTATTGTCACAAACAAAGCTGTTGTGAATATGAGGTCTCTGATTTACACAGATCTGACAGCACCTTACAGTAACACGTTAAACAGTATAGTAACACTTGCTGAGTAGAAGAAACTTCAGAAGCAGAGAAGTTGAGGGGGAAAAAAGGAACAAGAGTGTATGAATCATAACTCAGATTTGACAAAATATGCAGATGTGTTGGCTTGTAATGATGAATAAGCCGGCCGGCAATTTTGACTTATAGCAAGGTAACTTTTGGAGAGCGAGTCCGACAAAGCTGAACACCAGTTTGAGTGTTGCTGCAGCTTAAGAGTGCCTTATTAAAACAGTCACATTTAAAATTCCTCAATCCACATACAATTAAATAGCATTGCTCATGCTCAACTGTTTTCAGGCTTTATTTATGCAAAGTCATTTGTCAGCTGGAGCTCCAAGACACCAGCTGTGCTTGCTAGGAGATTTGTGTCAAGACTGTGGCAAAGTCGGTGTGTGAAAGAAGCCTTTCCCCCCATCGCATCCCACAAGACTGTCCTCAGCTAGCTGAGGATTACATGAAAATTAGACAGTTATAAAGGGTGAGATTTTTGGGCCTGTATCCTAATTGTGGTGATGCAGCATGTTGAGATGGAAAGCAGAGCTTCTCCATATCCCCAGTGAGATTCTGGCTAATGAGGCCGGGTGTACACCTCCTGCTGTCCACCTCCCCACCATCGCCTTCCCTCCTCCTTCTCCACCTGTGCAAATATTACAGCTGAACTGCACATGACTGTCTACAGATGCTGGTTCAGACACAATATGATGTACTATGCCGGAGGGCCTATTATTAGTATGTTATTCATTCTGCTTTGTTTATGCCGGGTTTGAATCAAATAAATCCAGGTAATGAGAGCTTTTTAAATATGTTATTGATGCACTTATTTCAGGCTCTGAAACTTACTTTTCTAAGAAACAAAGCACAGTGAATTCCTTTTGATGCTGGTTTCAAGGAATTCGCAGCAGGAAGCTCAGTAAATACTGACTGTTGTACATTTTAGAACTACTTTGCAGGTGTCGGTGTAACTTCGGGGAAACTCTTTTCATTTGATTGCGGCGATCAGTATTTGACTGACACCCACAATTAATTCAGTTTTTACACCAGGCTGTTGCTTCAGGGAGCTCGGTCTTCCCCCGGTGTTGTCACCTCTTGAGAGTGATTGAAAGGGACAGAGTGTATTTCCTGTTAAAGAATCTTATAGCGGTGCCTAGCCAGTTGCATCTGGTGCACTGTAATCAAACCAATCATGGTGGTTGATGGTCAATGATTGCTTTCAGATTGGCTTGCCTTCACATAGCGCTCTCTCTCTCTCTTTTCTTTTTTTTTCCTTTTTACGGACACCTGCTGTAACTGTAAGACTGTGAAGCCGTGGAGATGGAGGAGAGACAGAGGGCTTGAGAAGCATCTGTTATCACTGTGAAATCATGACTGCACAGCCTCTGATTATTTCTAGTGGTTGGACTCTAATTACGTCGCTAATTCATGTGCATTTAATTTGGACAGATGATTTAGTCATATTTATTCTGCATGACAAAAAAAAAAATCCTTCATTTTAGGCATTCTCCAGTGTACCTGCTCTTTCATAGCCTCTGTCTCTTCACATAAGCACATTTTGTAGCACTTTTACCAGCTGTTTTCACTTGGTGTCTTCTGAAACAGCAGGCCAGAGGAGCCAAAGTCCTGAGGCAGGGAGATAGCATAGCATAGTGGTTACATGTTAGTCAATTTGAAATACACAGAAAGGAATGTCTCTCATGTGACTCCCGGCCGGTAGAGCGTGACCGACTGCAAGCTCGCCAAGTAGGGTTGGTCACACATGAGAGGGCAGGAGACAGGCAGAAGCACGAACACGGGTGTCATTGCTGTCGGATGTGTACACCTCATTCGCAGGCATGCCGAGGATGCTGATTCCACCCCTCGCTTTTGACTAATTGACCCTGAGCTGATATGTCAGGGGCTCAAGGAGGAAGAACATATGAACTCTAAAGCTGTTGTTTGAGAACTCTTGTATGTGGGGTGAAGTCCTGCTGAACCAAATAAGTGCAGCTTGACTTTCTCACGCTGAGGGAGGGGGGGGAAACATTGACCTGGTCAAGACCTGCAATATGTTCCTCAGGAAACCGGTGCCACTCTATTAACTGCCAATTGACCTGTCATGTAAACAACAGGCACGCACACAATTATCATCGTTCACGTCATGTCACTGCTGCTTCTTTCATAGCCGTTTACTTCTTTCAGCTTCCCTTTGCAGGCAGGTGTGAACAAAGCTATTTGAATGTGTTTTGCCCGACTGCATAAACACAGGAAATCACACCAGTACTGATTTTTATTGAATATGTGAAGGCTGATGTTGACATTTGATAGCAGTTACTCATGCTTGAAAATGATAATATAACAAAAACGAACTGAGAGGAAACTGCTGTCAACACCAATGCTCATATTGAGTTGCAGCATTTTCTCAAGAGCTCTTAGCACATACACGATGAATACAACTCCGAAAGTGCATTAGAACAGAAGTGCTAACACATGACACAATTATGATTTGTAAACAAGCTGGAGGAAAAAAAAAACTTTTTTCCCTTTTTTCCAGCCTCTGGACTACGAAACCAAGAAGGCGTATACCTTTAAGGTAGATGCTTCCAACGCGCACATGGATCCTAGATTTCAGAGCTCTGGGGCCTTCAAAGACACAGCAACAGTGAAGATTAACGTTTTGGATGTGGATGAGCCTCCGGTCTTCAATAAGCCCTCCTATGTGATGGATGTGTATGAGGACACACCTGTGGGGACCATCATCGGAGCAGTGACTGCACAGGATTTGGATGCCAGCAGCAGTCCAGTCAGGTAAAGTTGAGCTCTTCAGTAGATTTTTTTAAACATACATTTCAGCACATGGTGTTTAATCACAATTCAGTTATAATAAGTTATATCTCGGTGGTGGGGAAAGTGATCGGATTTATCAAAGAGAAAGTCAGCCTCAGTTTTCTTTTAAGTTAAAGTGCCAAACTACTGGGGTCAGCCAGTAAACTGGCTATAAATGTGAGTATGAAAGGTGGTGTCTCTATGCATTGGCCCTAGAACAGGTTGATGACCTGTCCAGGATGTACCCCGCCTCTTGTCCTATGGCAGCCGTGTTTTTTTAATGCGGTACGCTTTTACTGCATTGGCAACATTGTCAGCCAGATGCTGTCCAGATGGTGGATCAAAACCTGACTGTACTTTTCTGTATTCATAATTCCATCAATTTTGACAAGATCCCCACATAATTGGCTGAAATGCAGCCTTTGCTTGATCTTCTTTTTCCCACTCTTTTTTTCTCCGACTTCTCTTCCTCAATGGGCAGATATTCACGAGTCATGATATTCTAATTTTATGACCAGCACCTGTATGTATTTTGATTTATAAAAAATCATAAATGAAAGTTAAAAAACAAACAAACAGCTGGAATTAAAGCTGAAAGTTCATGCTGCAGTCAGTCCCATTTTTTTAAAGTCCTCTGTGCTGGTGTACAGATGCACAGATAAACGTATGATTGTGGTATAACTGCTTTCTACTTCTGCTCCACTTTATTTTGGATGGCAGTTTTTGAATAAGCAGCAATACGTAACTGAACGAAGAACAGGGCAA
>JAMQGT020007927.1:0-36013 GCA_024447675.2 Pterophyllum scalare
TATGTCTAATGTACTTCGTTCAGTTACGTATTGCTGAGAATAAATTTTAATTTTAGGCATTCCTTTGTTTTCAACATCTTTACAAGTCACTATCTAGGTGATGAAATGAAAACATGTTTAATAGCCAGCTTTTGTTCAAAAATCCATATTCCACCAGCTGGAATGTAAATTAAGGAACATTAGATGCTGGTGTTTTACAGAATCCAGAGACTGCTGCAGTGTGCAATTCTTCCATTAAAAGAGAACCTTTGTAGCCAAACTGGAAACAGATGTCATGACAACTGAGCTACACTGGGGTGTAAATTACAAAGACACTGATTGAATCGAAATGAAGCTCTTTTATATGGCTCGAAAGTAAAGTGACACTAAAACATGGAAAATGAAGGCATGCTTGGGAATAATTGCTGGGTACAAGGAGTTGGCTCGGAGGGACTGATTGTCTCATCTTGTGTAAAAGTTCTCAGCACTGGTTTCTGCTCACAGCAAAGTAGATCAGAAAATGTTTGAGCCTGACAAACCTAATGGAAATAGTCATTTAAATCATTTCACCACCACATTTTTGGCCATAAATCTGTACTCCCGTTTTGAATTTTGTGCTTTTTTAAAAAAAAATCATTTCCTGGTGTGTACAGGTGCAGCCATTAGAAAAACTTTCTGTCCCAGCCCAAAAAACAAAGCTTTCATTTACACACACAGCTACCACTGAGGTAAACAGGGCACAATTTGCTAAAAATAATGTAGCCACTGTGGAACTTATAAAGCAAGCATATGGTAGTAGTTGTCCATTTAGTTAAATATTTCTCTATAACTACTGGGGAAAATAAATATTTGATACACTGCCGATTTTGCAAGTTTTCTCACCTACAAAGGATTGAGAGGTCTGTAATTTTTAATGTAGGTAAACTTTAACTGTGAGAGACAGAATCTAAAATAAAAATCCAGAAAATCACATTGTATGATTTATTTTTAAAAAATTAAATTGCATGAAACAAGTATTTGATACAAAAACAGAACTTAATATTTGGTACAGAAACCTTTGTTTGCAATTACAGAGGTCAGATGTTTCCTGTAGTTCTTGACCAAGTTTGCACACACTGCAGCAGGGATTTTGGCCCACTCCTCCATACGGATCTTCTCCAGAGTCTTCTCTTTCAGGTTTTGGGGCTGTCACTGGGAAACATTGAGTTTCAGCTCCCTCCGAAGATTTTCTGTTGGGTTCAGGTCTGGAGGCTGGCTAGGCCACACCAGGACCTTGAAATGCTTCTTATGGAGCCACTCTTTAGTTGCCCTGGCTGTGTGTTTCAGGTCACTGTCATGCTGGAAGACCCAGCCACGACCCATCTTCAGTGCTCTTACTGCGGGAAGGAGGTTGTTGGCCAAAATCTCACGATACATGACCCCATCCATCCTCCCTTCAATATGATGCAGTCGTCTTGTCCCATTTTCCAGAAAAGCACCTCCAAAGTATAATGTTCCCACCCCGATGCTTCACAGTTGGAAATGTGTTATTGGGGATGTACTCATCCTTCTCCTTCTTCCAAACACGGCAAGTGGAGCTGATACCAAAAAGCGCTATTTCGGTCTCATCTAACCACATGACCTTCCCCCATGCCTCCTCTGGATCATCCAGATGGTCACTGGTAAACTTCAAACAGGCCTGGACATTTGCTGGTGTGAGCAGGGGGACCTTGTGTGCCCTGCAGGATTTTAATAGATGACTGCATAGTGTGTTTCTAAGGGTCATCTCTGAGACTGTGGTCCCAGCTATCTTTAGGTCATTAACCAGGTTCCCCCGTGTAGTTCTGGGCTGATTCCTGACCTTTCTCAGAATCATCCTTACCCCACGAGGTGAGATCTTGTATGAAGCCCCAGACTGAGGAAGATGGACAGTCATCTTGTGTTTCTTCCATTTTCTAACAATTGCACCTTCTCATCAAGCTGTTTGTCTATTGTCCTGTAGCCCATCCCAGCCTTTTGCAGGTCTACATTTTTGTCCCTGGTGTCCTTAGACAGCTCTTTGGTCTTGGGAATGATGGAGAGGTTGGCATGTGATTGACAGAGTGTGTGGACAGGTGTAATTAATACAGGTAATTATTGCAGAATAGGAGGGCTTCCTAAAGAAATACTAACAGGTCTGTTAGACCCACAATTCTTGCTGGATGGTCGGTAATCAAATACTTATTTCATGCAATAAAATGCAAATTAATTATTTAAAAATCATACAATGTGATTTTCTGGATTTTTTTTCTACATTCTCTGTCTCTCACAGTTGACGTGTACCTATGATAAAAATTAACAGACCTCTCCATTCTTTGTAGGTGGGAAAACTTACAAAATCGGCAGTGTATTAAATACTTATTTTCCCCACTGTATTTCTCTCTTAAAGGCAGGCGTTCAACTAGAATAAATTGTGTTGTTTTGCTATCTTCTGTTGACGTTCAACATTACAGCTCTGTCATGCATTTAAGATTATTTATGATAAATGCTATGGCCATTGCAGACCAGATTTACATACACATTTTAACCATATCTACCTATGCTAACAGCTCTACAAAGTCACATGGCTAACATGCTCACTACAGGTTGAATATGAAAGAAAGATCACCATGACATCAGTCACTGGTGTGAGGATTCAGCTTTTCACCATCTGTTTTTCTTAGAGTGAGTGATGACAGGACAGAGTGATGATATCAGCCAATGCTAGCAAACTTAGTTAGCCAGCTTCATCCATACACCTGTATTTGTGCAGCATAGATAAAGGACTTTTGTCTTATCTTTCCCACACTGTATATTTTGTCCTTGTCTCTCTATACTTTTGTTTTTCAATCTTCGCTTTCCCTTCACCCCTGTCGCTCCCTGAGCCTGAATCTGTCTGAGACCTCTTCCTGTTAAAAGGGAGTCTTCCTTCCCAATGCTACAATAAAGGATCATCTGATTTTTGGGGATTTCTCTGTAATATTTTAGGGTCTTTACCTTACAGTATAATGTGCCATGAGTCAACTATTGTTGTTAAGTGATGCTTTATATGAGACTCAGGATGACAAGACACAGGAATAGTATTGAGGCTTATATAAACTAGATTGCAGCTGCTTCGTTCTCCATAATGAGACAATTATATTAATATGTAAGATTTTGCATCATAATTTCACATTTACGTGACAGATTTTGGAAAACAGCCCGAACTTTGAGACAATACGTCCAAACTGTAGAAGATCAGTTCACAAGCCTTCATCGATTTCTAGACAAGAACAGAATTCTTGACACAAACCAAAAAAATAAATAAAAATAACCATGTTTAAACTCATCCAGCTTTATAACCCTAACATAAAAATAGAGGCAGAGAATCACCAACGTCACTGGGCGTCATTTTGTTGAACTGCTATGAACAAGGCTGACACAACAAAGCCACTGCAAAGCTCAAGTGACACAGCTGGAAACTCGTAAGATTATGTGTACATCTGAATATGTAAAAAAAAGTCTGCTTTCAAGTCTGACAGCAAATCCATTTATCTTATGTGACACATTTCGCACATTGTGAGAGGGATGAAGAAAAAGAGCTGTGCGAAAAGAAGCAGACTAAATCTGCAGCATATTAACTTTGACAAATGTGTTCTGCATATGACGAGAAAAACTTTAAAACAGACCAAGCAATCAAACGATTGCCTCCCTTTGACACAAATAAATGCTTGATAAATTGGCTTTGTACTTTCTGATGTCCTTAAACATGAAATTGCTTGTTTTTTTTGTGAAAGCAAACTCTGCAGCAAGCGAGAGCCTGTATTTACACTGATCTCAGAGACAGCGATTAATTTTCAACTCTACAGAGGCTAAACATCCCCCTGAGATGCTCTGTGAGAATGTGATGCCTCGGGGCAAAAACCTTTACGTCACTGCAGAAACATCTACCAGCTGTGTGAGCAAAATAATGAAACAGTTCAAATCATTTTGAGGCTGTGACACAAAGGGCAGCCGCGAATTAATCCATAGTACAAACATGCCGAAGGGGTAACAAGGAAGCAATTTATGGCGCCGAACCACGACGTGGATGGAGGTTTACGGGGAGGAAAGTGGGAGATTTGACCTCGAGGCCTCGGAGGGGGAAAAAATGACTAAACAGAGGAAAAGGGAAGCTGTGAGCTCTGCTTGTGGTGATTTCATGGCTGCTTGTAATCTTCTTAGTAGAAGGAGAGCAGCAGAGAAAGAGAGTTAAAGGGCTAAAACTTGAGTAAAGTAAGAAAAGAAATGAAGATAAAAATGCAAATACAGAAAAAGGCTTCGGCTGTATTAATCTCCAAATTCTGATTTCATCCCTGCTTGTTCTAGCATGATGCCCAGAGAAGATATGTCAGAACAAGAGAGATGAACTGAGGAAGGCAGCATTTGCCGTAGGCATCTTATCAACAAGATCTGTTTCCATCCCAGTTTTCACAGAGAGCTCCACTATATGCTGTGCTGAACTGCGCTCAGAGTTCTTCATTAATAACATATTCGTTGTGCACTAGTGGAAGGAAAAAAAATCTAAATTATGGACAAATTCTGCTTTTTTTCATTTATATCTCGAGTCAGAAACAGCAGATCAGAAAAAAAAAGCTGACATTTGCTTTGTTACCTATAGTAATGATAGTACACTCCCATTGCTGGCGTTGATTCCTACACGAACAATTTAACCCCAACTTATGTCACTCGGACCCAAGCAGATCCTAGTAGATTCGTGGGAAGTATACTACTCCAAAAAATAAAAAGAACACTATTTAATCAGAGTATAGCCATCAAGTCAATTACACTTCTGGGATATTGATCTGGTCAGTTAAGTAGCAGAGGGGGTTGTTAATCAGTTTTGGTGTTAATGAAATTAAGAGCAGGCACACTAAAGGGGCAACAATGAGACAATCCCCAAAACAGGAATGGTTTTACAGGTGGAGGCCACTGACATTATTTCCCTCCTCATTTTTTCTGACTGCTTTTAACTAGTTCTGCATTTGGCTAGGTTCAATGTCACTACAGAGGTTGCACAGGCAGTCAAACTCTTCCAGGATGCCACATCAATGCCTATGCCAGAAGGTTTGCTCTGTCTCCCAGCACAGTCTCAAGAGCATGGAGAAGATTCCAGGAGAAAAGGAGTTATGACAGCTGGACAGGGTGGTTGAAGGTCCTTGACCCCTCAGCAGGATGGGTATCTGCTCCTTTATGCAAGGAGGAACAGGATGAGCCCTGCCAGAGCGCTATAAAATGACCTCCAGCAGGCCACTAGTGTGAATGTCTCTGACCTCAATCATCTTCAGATGATCATCTACAGACTTCATGAGGGCCTGAGGGCCCGATGCCCTCTAGTGGGCCCTGTACTCACCACCTGAAACTGTGGAGCCTGGTTTGCATTTACCATAGAATACCAGAATTGGCAGGTCAACTACTGGTTCTCTGTGTTTTTCACAGGTAAGGCAGGTTCACTCTGAACACACGTGAACACAGATGTGAAAGAGTCCCACGGAGGGACACATAGACCTCTCCAGGTTAGGCAACTTCACCCTGACTGCCATTAGGTGTCAGGATGAAATTCTTGGACTCATTGTCAGACCCTGATGCAGTGGGCCCTGGGTTCCTCCTGGTGCTCGACAATGCCTGGCCTCATGTGGCAAGAGGCCGGTCCTAGAGGATGAAGGAATTGATACCATTGTCTGGCCCCCAGGCTCGCCTGACCTAAATCCAATAGAACACCTCTGTAACATTATGTTTCAGTCCATCCAACAATGCCAGTTTGTACCTGTCCATGAGGTCAGTGATGCACTGGTCTAGTTCTGGGAGGAGATCCCCCATGACACCATCCCTGGTCTCATTAGGAACATGCCTGACATTGTCAGGCATGCAAACAAGCACATGGGGGCCATACAAACTACTGAGTACAATTTGGAGTTGCTGCAGTGAAATTTCAGCAAAATTGACTAGTCTGCCACATCATTTTTCACTTTGATTTTTGGGGATTCAGCCCTCTGTAGGTTGATTATTTTATTTCTATCAAACAATATGACATCCTTTAACACATTACCCAGTCAGTATTAGCACAGATATCCAAAGGTACAAAATCCAAATGAGGGAGAAAGTTAGAATATAGTCTGAGTGGCAATTGCAGCACCTTGATTCTTTGTTTTTTTCAACCATTCTATTGTAGATTTACTGCTGTGCTTGGGATCATTGTCCTATTGTATGACACAATTTTGGCCAGATTTTAGCTGTTGGACAGATGGCCTCATATTTGAGTCTAGAATGCTTTGGTACACAGAGGAGTTCATGATTCATGCCAGCTAGTCAGAAGCTGTAGCTGTAAAACAAGCCACCACTGTGCTTGACCGTTGGTATGCAGTGTTTGTGCTGATATGCTGATATTTATTTTGCTGTGCATTATGGCCAAACATCTCCACTTTGCTCTTGACTGTCCAAAGGACAGTTAACACACACCTAAATGCTCCAGACCAGCACACTGACAAAACTGCTTCTTTTATAAAGGTGCTCACAGTTACTGATGATCAGTTAATCAAGCACATTTGATTATCTGGCTGTTACTTACCCTCTTAATTCTTATGGAAGAAATAAGGGGGTACTTAAGTGTTTCACAGGACTGTTGAGAGTCCTGTGAAAACTTTTTCCATACGTCTGTAGGGTGAAACAAAACTGCATCAAGCACAAACTGCAGCTTACAAACCCTAATATTGATATGACAGTGAAATAGATAAAGATATTAACATTTTAATGAGGAGCAGTGCTCATCTGTGTGTTCTATCGTCAAGCTAACTTCAAAATCAACATTACAACCTTTTTTCACTCCTCTTTCAAAAGCTTGCAATGATTTATAATTTGCACCAGAAATAACTAAAATTACAATACTCTGTCCTAATTCCATTTCGGAGTGCCTACTACTCCTCTGTGCAGCCAGTCTTCACATCACTTAACATTCCTTCCTTAAAATCAAACAATTTAGAAAATTCCTATTTCTTTGGCTGCTCCTCAGTTTTGATTTGGTTTTTTTTACCTGCCGTTTTTCGTCCCTCTCTGGGTGTTGACATGAATAAACGAGGCTGAGAAATCTGACTGCATCACTGTTCTTCCAATTTGAATAAATGAGGCAGCCCTCAACAGTCAGTGCCAAGAATCACATTTCACAAACCCTGGAACTCCTTAATGTTGAAATTGGTTTGAAATGGAATGAAATGCATGTGCAGGTCAGGCCTGAAAAAGCCTCTGCAGCCACATCTGAATAAACTGAAGTGCAGCAGGCTTCCTCAAAGCCAGACAGGAATACGCATAAACAAACACTAGAGAGATGCCGTGGTAAATATTTCCGGAGATGCAGACTGAACACTGGGTGTCCCTTGGTGTTGTTTACTGTCCAGCTGACTGGAACACAATGCTAAACACTTGCTGTAATCCATGCAAACCTCGGAGAGAACAAATTTGTGGAATGAGATGATGAAAGCAACCCTTTTTTCTGTGAGAAGACAAAAAGCACACACAAATCTGAGCAGGGGTTCACGTTTCACCTCCACCTTAGCTCAGTGACATGTGGTGACCTTTACAGAAAGGCAAGCAGACAATATACCCCTCCTGCCCCTTCCAAAAAATAAAATAAAATAAAGCTTCAATTAGTCTTTATCAAGACAAATTGGACCAGATTAAAATATACTGCTCTGACAACCTCTTGCTGGACTCCTTCCTGGATGTAGAATTGTAAAATGTTACTACTAGAGGCTAAAGGGTTAACTAGGGATTTTCTATTAGCTGACAATGACAAAAACCATTGCTTTAGCAAAAGTAGCAATAAAATACTATGAAAACACCTCACTATACATAAAACTGTATGACTGGCAAATTCTACATGAAGTATCAATAAAATTATGTATTCTTCATCAGTGTTATATGGATCAGTATTACTGCCGCATATGTTTAAGGTTGAGCTCGTTTTGAAAACTTTATATTCTGTTTAATCTACAGTAATGCATCATATTCTATAAAATCATAGATTTGTAGTGGCTGTCCTGTGAGCTTTTAATCAATTCAGAAATACAGGCCTACATCTTGATTTAAAAAAAAAACATTAAATAGAGTAGCATCCAAAAGTTTGGACACACCCACTCAATAATATGAATGGGTAAGTATGTCCAAACTTTTGACTGGTTATGCGCAAACATCTTGCTGCAAGCTGCTGGGTTTGACAAGCTCCAGCTATTGTTAATAGGACATGGACACACTCATGAGAATGCCTACCCCGTGCAGATATTAGTGGCTCTGTTGTCAAGCTGCATTAATTCTGCTTCCAGAGACAATAACCAACAGCCATCACAAGATGGCAGTGATGCAAAGGATAGATGCAAGCTAGCATGAGAGAAGCTTTACTGAACGCCATTTGAGATAAAAGGTAAAAAAGTGCTTTACTCTGATATGTTTTTTAGATTTCACTAGGTAAGCACTGTTTGCCTTGCTTGTCCTGATGGAACACCACTTCCTAAGTTCAATCTGTTGGCATTTTCTTTGTTGCTTGGTAGAGCCATTGTAACTTACCACCACATGAAAAGGCAGCTGTGCTTCTTTTTCCTACTAATCATCCGACACCACAAAAATCCCCAGTGACATGTCGTCATACCTGCCATTCCATGCCAGAGTGTCGCTGTGTGGGTGAGTCACCAGATGATAAGGCCGGGTTCTGGCTGTGTGGCAGAGTGGGGCTCCCAGCTGGCTGTGTTATACATGCTGAAAACCATGTGTTTCCTTTTAGTGAGCGGAAAAGCTGAGTCTGATTTTTTTTTTTTTACCTGACTCCAGACAGCTAAAGCTCTGCAGCTGAAGATCCCTCAGAACAGTCACAATCTGGACATTAAGTCTTTGTAAACTTAAGGCAGTCATTTAGACGTATCCGTTCCAATAATGCAGTTTGACACGTCAAAGTGTATTTCCAGATCCTGGGGAGCCCGACCACATATCAGCCCCTTTGAATGCAATGTTATGTTCTCTGTTTCCATTTCTTTCATGTGCCACTTTCAATGTACATCACCCATAGGTAACTCACCAAAATTTGTATCCGCAACAGAATTTTGTTCGAGTCACCACTAAATACGGAATGAAGAATTTGAAAAAGAGCCACAGGCCTGACATAAGCTGGTCATAGGGTGGGTTTTTTTGGTCAAAAATAATAATTGTTCTTTTTGTGTGCTTTTGTGGAATTATGGTAACAGACTTATTAATTCCATTCCAACATTTGTGTTTAATTACACTCACCTGACTTTTTATTATATGGTACATTTTGCTAGTACTGGATCAGACCCCTTTTTGTCTTCAGAACTGCATTAATTCTTTGTGGCATTGTTGTGGTGTTGTTACATATTGACATATTAGCTCTGCACAGTTACTGCAGATAATGTGATTCTCAAGAACTACCAAATCCCAGTGTATACACTCACCCCACAAAAAAAAGAAAAAAGTGAGAGAGCAAAAAAGAAAAATCTATGTATAAATATGATTGACATAACTATCTACAGTACCAGTCAAAGGTTTGGACATTGCTACTGTATACTAAGTCATCTTACTAGAAAGATTCATCAGTTATCAATTTCATATCACTCCAAAAGCATGTTTCGAAAAAAAATTTTGAATTGAATAATTCTTGAACATTGCTGCAGGCCCACTGGAAACATGTCCCACAATTTGACTCCACAAATGGAAATACGAAAATGTTTTAACTGTTGTTCGTGCCTTAAGAGTCTTAAAGTTTAATGTCCCCCTCTGATTATAGTCCCCTTCTCTATCAAAAAACATTCTCCGTACATTTTTGTCATTGTCAGTTCAGTCAACCAAAAAACAAAAAAAAAAAGTTATTTTTATATGAAGTCTTGTTGAAGGGGCCCCCTGTAAATTTTTGCCCATGGCCCCAACAGACTGTAGAATTGCCACTGGTTAAAGAGCACCATTAGTATTCATTCAAAGTTGCATGCTCATCCACATAATTAATTTAAGCCCTCTTTTGCCTTGTTTTTGGTCTGTAGCAGTAACTCACAACCGTGTCTGCTGTTTGATGACCTACTTGCTAAACAGTTTCCTGCTACAAACAGGATTAATTATTATTGGATAGCTAATGACTTAGCTAACTCATGCATGGGTTCACCACGATGAGAGAGCCCTTATTATTTTATGTGTTTGATACAACAGCAGTCATAGTCACTTTAACAAAATCTGCAGTCCAAAGGACCACATATGACAAGTTCACACTTTTTTAAAATAAATATCCCTAAATCCTTCCATTTGCTTTTGGAAAGAAAGAAGAAAAACTCTACTGAGAAGCTCAGCAAGACAGAAGCAGAGCACTAGCTCTGCTTCTGGAGTTTGCTCATAACATTGGAATGCAGGTTCTTGAGGCCTGCACAGTGAGCAGAAAGATAACATCCTGCTTGTGGCAATTAGCTCTGAGCCTATTAGCAGGCCAAAAAGCGATGCTCAGCTTGGCTTTTAAAGGTTCCAGTCAGACAGCTATGACTGTTTTAAGTTTGACACCTAACAAATACCAAGTCTAACTTCCTGACTTTCCCTGACACACTTTCACTGCAGGCTATTTCGAAAAGGACTATTATTAGGACAGATAGCGGCAGTGAGTTGTGCGCTTTTAGTGCACTGAGCATTTCCATCCGAAACCCAGAAATATTTGTTATTTAGAGGTGAATTTGAAGTACTAAAGCTGTATATGTTATACTGCTGATGCCATTCTATTCTGAAGGAGCTTTATCAAGTCTGAAAGAAATACCACAGTGATCTCAGCTTGAGGTTGGCCTCTTCAATTTTTTAAAGGATAGAGAACTTATACTGTGTTTTGACATTTACCATACACAGCAACAGCAAAAAAATGTTTAGATGCTGCAGTTTGATGACTGTTTAATCCAGTGTTTTTGTACCTTAACATGCCAGCTAAAGTCACCACCTCAGGCTCCTTTCTTCACTTGTTAAGGATTCACCAGTCTCCCAGCTTATAGGTGACATGTCATATTTTTTGTGGTCATTTGTCATTTTATCTCTACATCTTATTACTACTCAAAGTCGCCTACCTGTGAGTTAAACACAGATATCAGCATGTTACTTGACAAGACATCTGAGGCTTCAGTGGTGTGTGTGCATCATAATGGCAAACACAGCAGATCACAACACCTTTTGAGAAGGCACTGAGAATAGATGCAATGAAAAACAAAGTTGTAAGGAACTTTTGGGCCTTGTAAGTTTACCTCCACGTGGTTGGGCAGTGCGTTGAAAAATTTAAATCCCGGAATCCTCTTGTCACTGCACAGCACGCCTACATCTTCACTGTGTTTGCAGTCTGAAACGCCGATCCCATTGGACGGACACTGCGCCAAAGTCTTCTCTTTGCCAGTGCAGTGGAGATTGTCAAACCAGATGGGTCCTGATGGGACAAAATAGATATTAATCAGTACTTCCATGGGAATTTTTTTTTCCCTTTTATTGCAACTCTTTTTTTAAAGTTGGGCTCCAAAAATTGCAAACCGTTTACCTGCAACTATTAGTACATAACTTGAAAGATAATGCCCAGGGGTTATATCAATAACATGTTATTCATATGAATGGGTGAATGTGTAAAGACATGTATTAAATGTGTATCCAGGGTGATGAGAAGAAAAATCTTGCAATACCTTCTCCTTTCCCATATTTCGAAGATGGCGACCATGAAACAGCTTCCACGTAGCCCAGCTCCCTGCACACCACCTGGGCAGCATGGATGTTGAAGTCATCATCGCAGACGGTGCCCCACTCATTCTTGTAAAAAACCTCCACGCGGCCCTCGTTGTGTTTCCTCTTTTGCCCTGCCAGCCGGAGCTGAATCCTGGGCGTGTCTGGAGTCAGCTGCGGGGCCGTGTACTCTTCCTGTTCTGGATATGGGTAGCCCGGTGGGTAGCCGAGATGCTCATACTGTGCAACTGACAGCTTTAATAGCATTAACAGGATGACAGTGCAAGCGTATAGGCTCTGGATGACCCACATTTTGGTTGGAACTAATGGAAAGCCAAAAAAGAGAGGAGTGACCATTAAAATTCCGTTGTGGTTGTACCAGACAGTTCTTTACAGTGATATTTGTAGATATTTTAAAGTCTGAGAAACTCTAAGGATGTCCACAGAGTAGCCTCGAATTGTGCATGGTAGAACAGTTTTGTGAAGCATCTCTGCATTGCATTATAGGAATTCTAGGTTTTAGAGATAGACCCCTACTAGGGACTAAAAGTCAGCCCATCGCAGCTTCTGTTTGGATAGAGTCTCTTCCTATCAGGCAGGTAAGCAACTAGCAGGTGGAGCCTTTACCTTGTAAGTAAAATATTAACTTCACGTGGTGGTGGAGCCCAAAAACAAAGCTAAAAGGTATGTGAATAATGAACTTATCTCAAAGTACAATCTAATCTTGGTTTATGTCTGTTAATAGTGTAAAAATGGAGGGGAAAAAGTGCCCGTGTGCACTTTTGAGGTCAGGAAATGTTAATATTTTGTTCTTTCACTGCCCACAAGTGGCCAAAAAAAGACATTTAATGCAGCTTTAAAGTAAAAATGAGCATGTTTTTGTGCTATCTTCGCTGTATGATGCATCAAACATGAAACATGTGGCACAGCTGAATTACAGACCTGTTTGACATAGTGCCGTTCATGCCCAAAGATTTAAAAGTTTTTTGTGTGTTTATTTGTTTGTTTTTGGCAACAGAGGCTTTTTAACAGATTCCCATGATGTTTTTTTAAAACAGCAGATGGAAACATTAAGACTGGCTGTTGTCTAAATCATAATGATATCAGCATTAAAATGTTAAAAAAAAAAAAAAAAGAAAAAGAAATTTTAAAAAGCCAAAAATTGATTTAAATAAAATGTTTCTTTTGATCACGCACTAGAAGAAAATCTTGCATTTTTTGTGAGAAAACATCTGTTAGGCAACATATGATCCATCAGCTGTGCAGACCTTCTACTCTCCTCACTGTAACGTGGCAGCAGTTACACAAGCTAGAATCAACACACATTACAAAAGAACAAATGCAAGGAAGCCCACAAACTTGGCGTCTGCTTACAATGTGTGAGTCTAAACAGCTATGCTGTCATCAGAATAAGTGGTCAGCATGTACGGACACGGTAAAGTGGCACTTAGCATCTTCTAATCAAAGGGAGCAATAGATCAGGGTGTTTCTGACTCTCCTTTGCTTAAACAAAAGGTCAACTTCACTGAAGTGGACACCGAAACCTCTGCTGCCTTTTGCTTCAGAGACACTGACATTTCTGCAGCAATGAAATCAAATCATGCTCATACTTTTTTTTTTTTTTTTTAAATATTCTACTGCTGGTAGGTGAATGAGTAGAGGGGATCTATGCATTGGCTGCAAAGGTCAAAATGTCAGTTTATAAGAATGTCAGCCAGTCTTCTCATGCTCTTTGCTAGAGACCTCTGAGGAGCGCACCCCTGCAAGCAGACACTGAAACTCCGCAGTGTGTTTTTAAAGCCTGTATTTTTCTTCAAAGTAAAATGCTACACATATTTGTTTAACGCAATTTTTGGATATATGTTCATAACAACTTAATATGATGGGCATTTAACAATTGTTTTGCAAATAAAATACCATTAAATTTTAAAAGTTTCTAGAGGCTGTGGTGACAACTTTAATTACTGAGCACTGAGTCGCTTCTGTACTTAGAGAATATAAAGCGCTAATGTGATGCACACAGTGACACATTAGACGTGTCACTTTGCACCTCAGAAAGCGGTTTCAGCACTTTGAAACCTCAGAAAGAATTCTTAAATCAGTCAGTTTTCAGTTTTCAAGCCAAGACTGTTTTAAGACTAAGACTTTAAAGCAGTAAAACTGAACCAGTGAAGCAGCAGCAGCAGCTAACCCCCCTATTACCGCGCACCACATTTTATGTCTCCATATTAGTTGCTGGTAAGATTCTGGTGACTACAAACTGTGGCTAAACTTACTTTTCTTCCCTCCGCTGAAAATAGTCCCTCCTGAAGCTGCAGCCACCCAGCAGCTCCGTGCGTAAAACCCCAGCCTGAAGTCAGCTGTTTCTCTTCTTCTGCCGCTGCAGCTCCAGCTCTAAACTTTCACTCCCTCTAATGCAAAAAAAAAAAAGAAAAAAAAAGAGCGGTACCGCCCACTGACGCCCACCTTTACCATCAGACGTGAAAAACTGCACATCCAACCTGAACTCTCAGAGAGCTCACAGAGAAAACTGCCTTCGATTATGGTGGGAAAAACAGATCAAGGAGAGATTAAAGTTGCACTTTTTGTTGCACAGTAGGAATTTTTGCTCAGTTTACAGTGTAGGGAAATCTGATCCCAACAAATGTAAGGGGGGGGGGAGTATGCTTGTGTGGGACAACACATTAACTGAAATTAGGATATTTTCACAAAAATGCTGACATGCTGCCCAATCTGCTGCAGGCGGCGGGCCCACCTGGATGGCTTGAGGCCTCACTGTGTATAAATGAACATACTTTTCAGAAGCTGGAAATTTTTATACTGTAAATCCTTTTTGATTATTCTAACTATATCAGGTTTATCTGTAGCCAGTGTTTCAAAGAAGATCACATTTCTGTTTGCCCATATATGTCAACAAAAGAAACAAATCCCTTTTTCGTGTACTTACTCACATGACTATACTTTGTCACATGAAATAGTTTAAGTATAGAAGATACAAAATGAGTTAATAAGTTATAGGTTTGCAAGTAAGCTGACAGCCGAACAACTCCTCCAGTCACACTGCATGTGCTCCTCTCGCTGCACGTCTCTCTCTGACTCTGGCAGTTTGTTCTGGTTTTCTGAGCATAGCATAAGTAGACCTGGAAGTGTTAGTCTTAGAAGAGCTTTCTCTTTCCAGGATTTTTTCCATACAACATAGACCAGAGTGCTCATTAGTGACTGCAGTCCTGCTTTGACAGCAAACAGGGTAGAAAACAAAGTGTGAGATGTCCTGAAGTCCCTTCACTCGTAAGACTTTTTGTCAGCTCAAAGACGACGGACTCTTTGCTTCGCCTTGCTTGTATGACACGTCTGGCACCTGCTGCATCTTTGATGGTGCAGGTTTCTTGCCATTTGCAGCTTTCAGCGTGAGATGTATCATTTGATGATCGTGTGTTCCACTGCTTTCGCTCTCAGCCACCGATGCATCAGTGTGGACTGTCACAGTCACTATCGTTTTCTAAGAAAAAGATGGCACATCAAGCAGCAGCTCATCGTGATCAGTGTGACATGAACATACTTCATTTTCCCTTTCTTTCGTTTTTGTGTGAGGGAGTTGTCAGCTCATGATAATCTTTGACTGTCACACTTTTAGTCAAGGTGAGCACAATATGACACTTTTATCATCATATAACCAGAAATAGCGGCAATTTAATGGCGAGGAGCTGGGCTTGATCCCTTTACATCAACTAGATAAAGCAACACATCTCAACTTGTCACGTACAATGCCAGGTCAGGACTCACAGGCATCACATTTTTAGTCCTTTAGCAGTAAAAGTCCCTCACTGTCTGAAATTTCACCATGAGACTGTAGGTAAACATGTTGGTCTCTGTGGCCGGATGCAAAACTGAGTAACTAACAAATGGTGGAGACTGTAGCAAAAGGAAGAAGTCTGCCATGTAATGTGACATCGTGGAAGAGCTTATTTCCCAACGCTAATCAAAAGGATAGGAGTCGAACTCTTCTCTTCTGGTTGGTAATCTTGTGATTACTCACCTAGGTCCTCCTATTTGTCATTCTTTATTCTTCCGCCTCCAAGAAAATGGTATTTTGGAGCAGACGCTTGCACGCTTAAAAATTATAATAAAGGGTTACCCAGTGCGGTAAAGTGAAGCAAGAAGTGGTCATTTCTAAAGGAATACGTGGCAAGCTAAGAGCAGGAATGTTGGGAAAAGGGCATCCTTCACTCACTGTTGGCTCAAGTAAACCCAATCCCATGTTAGCTTTAATGAGAATATAGAAAAAAAATAGAAAAAAAAAACATGTTCAGTTTCTTGTTTTAGTCTGTAACTACAAAGCTAAAGCCAGGAACTGATTGAACTCTACAAACAGCTATTTGCATATGAATATGAGAAATCTCTCAGCAAGTCACAGGACTTTTGGGAAAAGAAGCTTTCTGGTTTTCTGCACATCTGTCACAATTGAGCAGATGTGGCTGCGTGCGGGTAAATAGCACATACGAAGAGCGAAAGAGAGAATACGATCACAGAAATGAAAGCTTGACCCCAGTGGCTATTGTCTTTTGGTAATTTAGCTTTTTATCAGCCTTTTAAAATTTAAGTGCATTTGTAAACAATGAAGTGTGCACAGAACAGAACGTCTTGACTCAGAGGTCCTCTGGCTACACTAAATGCTCTAAAATATTGACAACATAAGCCAACAGCTGATGGGTTTCCAGATTGGGACACAGTTAGTTTAGAATAAAGACAGCTAGCCTACAGACAGCATAGCACTATCCAAACATACAAAAATCAAATTAAAGCTATTTATGGAACATATTGTGTCTTACTTATTTCATTCTTAGAAAACCAAGCAAGTTGTAGTGTTATGGATGGGTCATTTCCTGATGTGTGTGTGTGTGTATGCGTGTTTATCTGTGTCTGTGTTTGTGATTAGCACTAATTGGGCAATTTATAAAATGGTGAACATGCTAGACTAAACACTGTCTGATTTAATGGTTTTCTACTTTTTTATAGCATATCAAATTCTAGGAAAGTCTTTTATATCATCAGCTTGAATGTGGCACTAAAACATAATAAACAACTTGCAAAAAAATAATAAATTCTGCTTGCTAGATATTATATTCTGAATTGTAATCCATGTTTGTAATGAGAGTAAGCAGCACATGAAGACTGACAGCTGCCATGTCAGTTGCAAATACTCTATCATAACAGCTGTAAGGGCAGCTAAAAAAGCATGTACAGATTAACAGATGAGACAGAGCACAATTCAGTTCAGTTCAGTTTTATTTATGTAGCACCAAATCACTACAACAATCATCTTACAATAATACAGAGAAAATCCAATAATCAAATGACCCCCCCCCCCCATGATTAAAAGCAGTGGTGTATAAAACACACAGAGAGTGAAAAGAGATGAGTTAAGAAGAACCACTCAGTGCAACACGCTAGGCCAATTGCAGTGTAACTAAGGACCCGTTTACACCAACCATAGTGCGCATGTGCGATTGCCCCCGTTTCCAAAAAAGCATCGTTTTCGTCCGGCTGGAGCAGTTCAGAAACGCTCCACTCTGGAGCCCGTTTCCAAAAATTATCATTTTCACTCTGTTCTCGTGTAAACGGGAGGCCAAAACGCATCAAAACTGTGCCGTTTTAGTTTTGAAACGGTGTCGTGTAAACGAGGCCTAAGGGAGGATTCAGGGTCAACTGATCCAGCCCTAACTGAGCTTGATCAAAAAGGAAAGTTTTAAGCCTAATCTTAAAAATAGAGAGGGTGAATGTCTCCTGAATCCAAGCTGGGAGCTGGTTCCACAGAAACAGTAAGCCAGCAGTCTGAGAGCGAAGTACTCTTTTGGGGTGATACGGTACTATGAGGTCTTTTGGATAAGATGGGGCCTGATTATTCAAGACCTTGTATGTGAGATGAAGTATTTTAAATTTGATTTTAGATTTAACAGGGAGCCAATGAAGACAAGCCAGTATCTCTCTTTCTACTCCCTGTCAGTACTTTTTGGATGCCCTAAAGGCTTTTCAGGGAGTTTTTAGGACAGCCCGATAATAATGAATTACAATAGTCCAGACTAGAAGCAACAACTACATGAACTATTTTTTTCAGCATCACTCTGAGACAAATTTAGCTCCATATGAGGATTTTTCTAATTTTAGAAATATTGCACAAATGCAAGAAAGCAGTCTCACATATTTGTTTAATATGTGCAGTGAAGGACAAAAATGACTCCAAGATTCTTCACAGTGTTATTGTCACAGATTTTTAAGGCCAAGTATAATACATGCAGGTTTCTCTGAATTTAGAAGCAGGAGGTTAGAGGTCATCCAGATCTTTATGTCTTTAAGACATTCTAAGACATTTTAAGACACATGATATATGTCATATGGCTTCAAGGATAGATAAAGCTGGGTATCATCTGCATAACAATGAAAATAAATGCTGTGTCTTCTAATAATACTGCCTAAAGGCAGCATGTATAATGTAAATGGTATGGTGGGATGTTAATGGTAGGGCCTCTTTGAGAAGTCTTGTAGGAATGGGGTCTAATAGACACTTTTGGAAGAAGCAACTATTTAGAAAGATCAATCAGACAGAAAGAGTCTAAATAAATATCAGTAGTATTGAAAGTAGCTGTACATAGTGATACATCTGTGAAATGGTTTTGAATATTTTTTGCTCTTTTCTCATGGTTAAAATTGTATTTGTGAACAAATACATGAAGTTATCACTAGTTAAGGTTAAAGGAATGCACTGCTCGACAGAGCTCTGACTCTGTCAGCCTGGCTGCAGTGCTGGGGTTGTTCTTATTTTCCTCAGTCAGTGATGAATAATAAGATGTCCTGGAGGGCTTTTTTATAGAGCAACAAACTCATTTCCAGGCTAAATGAAGAGCTTCTAAATTACTGAGATGGCATTTTACAGGTTATCTGGTTTAAGGTGCACGGCTGTGCGTTATATCAGGGAGTTAAGGACTTCTGATTTCAGGCTTTCTTCAGGGTCGTGTGCAGTGAGGACGTAACAAATGAGATAGCTGACCTCTGTGGGAGTACAGTTTAGGTAGCTGCTCTGCATTGTGTTGGCACATGGCACTGAAGAAGATGACACTGGAGGAATTACATGCTATTTCTCTTGGCCTTTTGGCTCTAGCTGGACAAACATTGCAGTGGTAAGAAAAAAACCTACCATTCTTGAATTTGGCTCCAAAAGCAAGTCCATCCTTAGGTTAAAATGCCCAACTTCACAGCAGAACTAAACATATTTTCAACTTAACATAATAATGCTGCTCAAAAAAGGCTTAAAGTTATGCATGATAGGGTGTAAGCCTTAGCTATTCTGTCAAAATGGGACCTTACAAGAATAGATCTGATCTATCTGGAACCTCTGCAAAGACAAATGATGCATTTTATAGTTTAACTCCACAACTACACTATGTTAAGTGCACAGTCACAGCAACTTCCTCTGGGTTTTTTGCTACTTCTGTATTTTATACTTTTGATGAATAAAGAACCGGGAAAGCAAACTCTGGCCCTGGTTTGTGTTTTTTACTTTGTCAAGCTGTAGTTTGGCTTTGGACCAGATTACATTATACTGTATAATTCATGGAAACAATAGGATACAAAGAGTCTTAAAAAGGATGTCAGCTGTATGGTTTTAGTGTCAGTCCAAGTTAGCACAGGAGTAACCACACACACGATAAACCTCAGGCAACCTTAGAGTTAAAAAAAAACAAAAAGTGAACTAAAACAAAAATAGTTTCTGTTGAAGCCACGGGGTAAGACAGACAGATTGTTTACTTCCATTATAGTTTTGGGGAAGATTGAAGCAGTTTCCATGGTTTCTACTGAAATCCATTAAGCAGATGGCTCCGAATCTTAAGGGAGGCATTTTGTCAGATCCATTCATGTGGACTTTAAATCATTCAGATATTTCTCTGCAGCTGTTTGTTCTATGTATGTAAAATACAACCACAAGGGATGAAAGTATGAGCTTCAGAACTGGTGAGAGATTTTGCACCTCGCACCACAATTGAAAATCCAATCCAGAACAAATGCATGTTGCTGCCATCGCCATACACCTCAGTGAGACAATATGAAACAATTAAACTGGAGATTTTTTTCTTGACATTGGTAACGCACCACTGAGCTTTCACTTGCACTCCCCCAATCTCCATGTATTCATCAGCAAACAGAAATTTGCTCTGGTATAATTTTCTTATGAAACAACCACCTATCACAGTACAGGCATGTGGTAGAGATGAAGGGTGATGGCTGTTTGGATCAACCAGAGAGCTGCGGTAGGAAGGACACTCTGCTGTGATTGGCAGTTAGTGTGTAGGTTAGTCTGTGGGATTGGTTGTTAAGGTTCAGGTACAGCAGGTTGGATCAGACAATAGAGCTAATACAATCGAGCACCGACCCAGTTGAAACATCTGGGAAACCCACAGAACCACACTGGAGTCTACAGCCATGCTTCAGCATGCCAGTGTCCCACAGGGATGTTTTATATATTACTAGTTCATATTTGGTAATTGGCACTGAACACAGTGCATTTAATGACACTTGATCCAGTAACTGTCACTAAAAATGTTGCCACTGATGCTAGAGAACATGTGGCGATCAAGGCCGTTACATCATCTAGGAACAATTAATATCTGGTTGCTATTTCCTGTAAATCATTCAGCAGTTGTGGAGATTTTAGTTTGGATCAAAGCGGCTCAAAAAACCCACTCCACAGGCATGAGCTCTAGATTCATAGAACAAAATAGGAGCCTGGAAACTAGTGATGCATATTTTATTAATATTTTTAGTAGCAACATTTGTTTGCATAACTTTGATGTTTCACCTGTGTATAGCAGGCGTAGTATACTATAATCAATTAGAGTGACTCTAAACATTCTTAATGACACTTTCTGACCAGAGCTCAATTATGAAACTGAAAGTGACATTTAAATATATTATTACTACCATAAAAGCCAATCTCAACATGATGAAAGGCCATTATAGCCAACTTCATCCTTAATAATACTAATCAATACCAGTATCAATCAATCAATCCTGATAGAGTCAGCATCCCCATCAGTGAACACTGTAACTGAATCTAGTAACCAGTTACAGTACATTACTACAACCTTCAATACCAGGAACCAGTGACCGCTTTACTGCAGGTTGTAAAAGCTGTGGTACACCACAGAAACAGTGTAAAAGAGGAAGGTGCTGCAGCTTTGATCAAAAACATTCTTTATTCTTTGGGCAGAAAGGCAATCTTAAATATAATTTCCTATAAATATTTACAACTAAAACCAACAGATAATGCTCGCACACTCCAGGCAGCTGCTTCTACATTCAGAACAGACATTTTCTGGCCACTCGTGATCTGCGACAGCTGAACTGATTTTGGAGTAATTCAGGGAGCAGCTCTGAAAGTTCCCCTTCATTCATTTTCTTCTTGAAGCAAAGGCTGTGAAATGAAGTAGATATAGATTTTTTTTTATTTTTTATGAGAATGCTTTATTAAATTCAATCCTCTTATCTCGTCCACTACATAACAGCCACACTGATATTCTCACCGTGTAGGCCATATCCTCAGGCCTGGAGTCTGGTCTCTGCCATTCTCGTGTGGACAAAATCTTGAGGACAACCAAGCCAAAGGCTACGATCAAAACTCCTAATGAATTTCCCAACAAAGCCTCATGTGGAAGGGCAGAGTATGGCTTAGTTCCATTGACCTCTTTCCTGTGGAAAGATATTTGAAAGGGAATAAGATTAAAGTGTTTTCTCAATTGACAGAATTAATCAAACGTAACCCAGAAAAGTTGTACTTGCAGGACAAAGAAGAGTTTCTCGTTGATGCCAGAGATGCAGGCAGCGATGCTGAGTGTCAGTATGCTGCCTCCCATCCACACATGCATGGGTTTCAGGAGTTTACGCAGCGATATGGGGGAGCATGGGAGGAGGAAGCCAGCCATACCTGCCACCCACTGGTTCCACAAAGACATGAACAGTCACAGACACATAACAGAAAAAAATTATATCCAATTTATTGCATTTGCATTATAACTTAAAAAACAATTCAAGATGAAAAGTTGGGCACCTGCACTGCGAAAACAGCTACAGCTGCGATTCCAATCCAGCTGTGTAAGGAGTAGAGGTTGGCTGTGTGGCTGGCGTTGTGGAAGTCAAACACAGCACAAAGCCCCACGATTGACAGCACCAGGGCGAGGAGCATCAGCGCCGCATGAAGGAGCTTCCACGGGAGTTTCTTCTGACCCCACGTCAGAGGGATGCGGTGCAACACGGCTCCTGCAGTAAAGAGGCAAAATGGCTGAAGATGGTCAGCATAATTAAATGCGATGATCACATTAAATCATGCTGTTGTGTAATGTTGGGCGCAGCCAGAAGCATCAACTCGGGGGACTGCTGTTACGGGAGTGCGTGGTGTTGTATTATGTCTTTTGTGGCTCAAAACCTAGGATGCTTATATACTAAGAAGTAAACCTTGAAAGACCCAAAAAATGTGGATGTGCCACAAAAGCGTGTTCCTCTAAAAACAAAACAAAACGTGAGTCAAACCCTATAAGCTTCCATATTAAATGCCAAACTTTACAGTAAAAATAAACCCATTCATGACGACTGTGTGTGTTTTTAACTGACCTGTTTGGACACTAATTGACACGTATCCTTATGCAGGCAGTTCCAGCCAGGGCTCACCCCCACCAAAAATCAATCAATGAAGTGGATCTCTGGACTGCACTGGTGTCTTTTGGGGTATTTTTAATATAATTATCTGACAAATAATATGTTCTTCTAAGAAGTATAGACAGTCTAATACATGTATGCTTCAGTTTGGGGGGAGTTAGTTATTATTACTCTGTTACTTGGCACTAATTAGCAGGTGTGTCTGTGTGATGCACCTGTACCTGCCATGGATGCAGCAACCAAGCTTGCTAGCATTAACTAACAGTTAAGCACTCCACCCTATCAGCTCAACACTGGCCCCTTCCAGCTCCAGAAAAATCAAGATAAAGGTAGTTCTCAGCAGTACATGACATTACAGTGGCTACTGCTATCATTTGTATACAGTCTATGCTGTATATGACAGCTCCCATCAACATTTCATCCGGGTATGTGCATCAAATGGAATGACAGATTCAACAAAGTAATCAACTAAAAAGAAGCGAATTTGACTGTTCAGCAGGTGTTTCTAAAGTTCTGAAGCTCTATTAAAGCATTCATAAACTGATACACTATATTTTCACACAAAATGTTTCCACATTCAACATACATTTAACACTAGAGATTATCTTACACTTAGAAGCAAGCCAGCTACAACACAGATTCATTCTCAGATCACACCCATCTTTAAACTTGGCCTCGTTGTTGATCTCAGCTACACACATATACACACAAGTTTCATGTGCACATCTTACAGACTCACAAGGTGAAAACACCCCATCACCCTACCACAGCTCGTAACCAAAGATTCATAACTATTTTTGTGTCACTTCTGCTTTCCCACACTCTCACTTTCCCCATTCTCAATTTCTTCGTTATAACTTCTATTTAATTACCTTCTTCCCGGGCTTCCCCGAGCCAATCGGTCTCTGGCTCTCATTCATTAGAATTCACGGAGTTATTTTAATTTGTGTTACCATCCACTCCACCTCCCCCTTCCAATCTCATCCTGAATGTTCAGAGAGTTAAATATACAGTACCAGTCAAAAGTTTATGTGGACAAAAGTGCTGGGCTGCCTACACATTACACCTACAGGAGCCGTTTGGCCATGAAAGCTCATGCCATGAATGCTGAGAGGAGGTTTGGAACCTCTTGGAGCTGTACCTGATGGACCTGTTCTGTACCGTTTCTATGCAGCTGCTTCAAATCCCTGGAAGGGTTGCATCAAGAAGGGCATTTGGTGTAAAAGCTGTGCCAAATCAAACATGCAGATCCAGCTATCTTTGGTAACCCAGCTCCAATTCCACAGTGACTTTGTCTTTCAGCGCCGCACTTGCTGCTTGGGAAATTCACCTTCATAACCGAGTGAAGTTTATAACAATATTCAAATTCAAGTGTGACACCTGAATATTTAGTAGTTGTTTCAGTTTGTCAAAACAATTTAGAAATATTAAAAAAATGCTTCCCATATCCACTCAAAAGCACCATAATATAGTGTATTACATCTAAAGAGTTCTTCGATGCATTAAAGTCCAATTCTATATTTATTTCACACATTAATATACAAACTTCAGTAGCTAATAATACGCTCTGCTCAAAGGTATAATTAGCAAAAGGTCTCTTTGCATGAATGCAGCCAAAGAAAGATAAACAGCAGCCATGACCACAGTGTAATGTCCGGTGAGTCACTGCAGACATTACCTCACGCTGACGCTACTGAAGTGAAGCATTAAATTATACACTGCATCTATACCAAGCCTAGGATGTGTAATTATGTTGATACAGCCCGACTGTTACGGGGAGGAACAGAAGTGAGAAACAGAAATGAAACTTATGAGTTTTCTTTGGAAAGTAACCCACCATTGCCATACAGCACCACCAGACCCGTCACCATCAGGACAGGGTGCCAGTTGAACTGAAGCGATGAGCCGTCCCAGGCAAAACCGCCGCGCCATGCGCTGTTCCACACGCACACGCACACGACACAGGCCACACCCAGGACAAAGCACAGCAGGTAGAATCCATAGAAGATCACGATGGGTCTCATCCTGGAGAGATCTGCAGGCTAAATCAACGAAAAGACGAAAGGAGGCGGGTAGAGACTGTTCCTGCATTCAGTCACTGCCCAGTAAGTACTAATTTGGTTATCCGAAGATAAAAAGACATAAATGTCACCATTAAACCTGGGCTACCTTTGACTAAACCTTAAATGTTTTTAGATTTATTGAAATGCCTTTAAATAATCACCATTTACACCACGACCTGCTTAAAGCCAGCTGTCTGATAATGCTCAGAAACACGCTTCTGTGCGGCGTACCTTACCTTGTCCGCAGCTGCGGTGATACTGACAACACTTCCTACTCTACAGCCCTCAACATCATGTAGGAGTTATTGCTCTGTCTCATGACTTCCCCCTGTCAGTCTCTGACTGTCACTCACTTCGCGTTTCTGCAGTTTGGCTGAAGTCTCACTTCCACATGCAGCTGTGCTGCGGGCACGGAGGGGGAAGCAGTCAGAGGTGAGAGATGAAGTGCCACCCTGCTGCATCTGCTACCTGTTTGAAAGAGGTGGAGAGAGACAGGTCAGATTGAGCCGACTGCGACAGACATAAAGTCAGTAGGTTTATGGATCGAAAGTCATTTTTTGAGGTCAAGTGTCAGAAAATGCCAGTAACAACTGTTTTCTGGGGACAGAAAACTAAGGGCACAGGCAGGTGAGAAATGAAAGGAAAACCAACATAAAGAAGAATCGACTCTACAACTTCCTGCGAGTCTTTTGAAGGACTGGAACGAAATCTCTTTGTGATTATGAAGGCCATAGTTAGTATATGATTGCTTCTTGGAGAAACAAGCCATTCAGTGACCCCTCCTGCCCTGTGGATGGGAGCCCTGCTTTAGATACAAATGTTTCATGGCAGGAGCAGCTTTGTATTGATATGTAGAGTCTCCTGCCCGTGGACAGGTGGACCAAAACACCCTCACCGGAAACGCTGAGTTCAAAGGGCACGTTTTCCTTCAGTTTTTCACCTCTCCATAAACTTTCAGTACCCGAATCTCCTTGTACAACAACTTGATAACTAAATTCCTACTCGTCCGCCAACGCGTTTTCATGCTTCCCGAATTAAAGAGCATCTTTAGCAGACTGGTGAAAAGTCTTATTTAAGCTACAGTAGTCTTCCCCGTTCTCTTTAAGCGAGGTGACGTTAAATAAGCATATTTTCCAAATGAAGTCTTGTATAAGAGGGTTACGTATCGTCACTGGCATGCGTAGAAAGTTCGAAATTTGTCGCGCTGAAGAAACATTTAATTGTGTACCTCAGTTAACAAACACGCAAGAAGACAACTCAGACTACGAATACGTCGCCAGTGAACGCTACGTTCACAGGTGAATCGCTTTCACTTCAGGAAGAGATACTTACCTGGTGCATTTCCGTATTTGTAGTGCGGGGCATTGTGGGAAATGTGGTTTATTTGCCACCAGCCCGTCCCGCAGCTGGCCCCTTCATAATCACACACACACACACACACACACACACATACACACACACACACACACACACACACACTACACCAAAATCAGAAAAGTATGCAGCCAACAACTTGGCCTGTGGTTGTATGATCTTTTGACTGATGGAGTTTTCACTTGGCTTGCAGAATATGCCGAAGCTTTGATCAAGTCTGCATGTGTGAAAATGTGAGAAAAAAATGGTCCTTGCTGAAGGAAGATGCCAGCAGCTCCCATAGAGATCTGCTGTCTGCCAGCTCCACCTGGAGGCAATGTTAGTCAGTCCTTTATTTGTTCTCCTTTGCAGCAGTGTGTACCCTGCGTTTGACAAGTCTTCTAATGTGGTTCTGCAACAGAATCAGAATGTACAGAAGCCTCAGAAGGACAAAAAGTTCATTAAGTTACCTAATTAATTATGCATGAAAGCAAACTGATTAAGTTCTGACCAGTTTGATTTAAAATGTAATTTAGTATGTATACATTACAAAATACCATGTAATAATCATAGGTGTCTATAGATTGATGTAACTTCTGCATTTGAAAAGTGAAGTAGGTACACAATTGCCTTAAACCTGCATTTCTTCTAATGGCCACAAGGGGGCAACTTCCCTAGTTGCAAAAATGAATCTGGTAGCACAGAAGTCTCAGTAAACACTTGTGTGATAAGTTTTTGGCTCAGCTGTTAGTTATATTTAAAACAAGTGTTGCTGGGCACAACAAACCCCGCCTCCGGCAGACGTTTTAGCTAATTTGAATGTTGCCAGTCTCACAAACGTGTCACTCTCCAAACATTGAATCACCAAAATAATACACAGGTCCTATTGTCCAGTCCCATAATTTTCCAAGGTTTTCAAAGCTGAAATAAAATTAAGTTCATTTTATGGTCATTTTCATTTTCTGTCAAAGCTTTATCTCTTATAATGAGAAAATATGTGATTTGTTGGGTGAGTGATAATAGGAGAATTTAGTGACCAGATGGATAGAGAGTCAGAAGTTGTCATTTGTGTAGCTCATTTACAAGTTAAATGTTACATGTCCATGGACAGCAGTGCTATGCTTCTTACTGCAACAAATGAAGAGGATGTGTCTTTTTTCAGCTGAGATATGGCCAAAAATATGCATTAAATGTAATTTCCCATGTTAAATTCAAGTAGCCGGCAAATCCAGAATTGATCAGATCTAGATGGCCACAACTGTGTATATCAGATGAATCCAATTCTGGTTTCTGGTTTTGAGGGAGATATGATTTTTTTAAAAAAATTTTATTTGCCCAATGGTAAAGATAGGGATTTTTTTTTTCTGGATTTATTTTATTTATTTATTTTTTTTACTTTGACCTTGACCCAGTTATGGTGCTCCAGGGGTCACTGGTCATCTTTCATGCTAATTTGGTAAGAATGGCTGGTAGTTTTGCTGTAATACTGTTATAAACAGACAAACATACCAAAAATAATACAATCAGATCCACCCCTTGCTCTTCACAACCAGTTTCAAAATCCCAAGACAGCCACAGCTTGAGGTTTAACGCTCAGCTCAGCTTGAAATTTAATGTCACAGTGGTTATATCCATCTGTTATTTCCCGTCTTTGGCAATAATGTATTTTAATTGATTTTTTTTTTCAGAAGACAAAGCTTTGACAGGATTTCTTTTTTTCTTTTCTTAGTCATCCAGCTGCCAGGATACTCTAACACAACTCTGGGTTTTCAGGTCTTGTACTGTCTCTTCTTTTACAGAACATCATCTGAGCAATTTGCAGATTCTTTCCTGCGTCACTGTAGACATCATTAATCACCAGTCAAAGGTACCAAGTATTCATAGTGGGGTATAATTCCTGTTATCCGTGAAACATCTGCTTTCACTTCACAGAGACAAAATAACGCACAACGTATCATCTCAGGTTTGTGTTGCATGTGCTTTTCTTTCAGATTTGTGATACAGCAGATGGCACAAGCTTCAGGGCAAAAAAAGATGACGGCATAGTCTCCAGTCAAGAAAAAAATGAGCTTGCTGCAAATTAAGCAGGATTTTTTCAGCAAAGGAGTCTGCAAAAAACAAAATGCGTTGCTTCTGTCAGTTTGGTTTATCCCTCAAACACACAGCTGGGTTGCATCACGCACCATTATTCGGGTGTTCTCCTAGCAGTGAGAGGTTGATGAGGGCAGTGATAGGGCAGTCTTTTTATAGGCCAGTGTATCTCCTAAGCATGCGGCCTGAGCCCCTATCCTCCAACACTGCTGTCAGTGGGGGAAAATCCTTGCCTTAAAATATCAGTGTCTCAGATCCATTGGTAAACTCCTGCAAGTCTTCTCCCAGGTCCCCTCGGGTAGACTGGGCAGCTGGCAGTTTGGCGGAAAGCTGCAGGATTTTTTTTATCCAGACATCTGAGGTAACATGTTTCATTTCCACCACTCCTTTTTTGGATTCTGTTGTCCCAAACCAACAAACCAACGGACTGCTAATTTTGTAGACTAACTCAATGTGTTGATCAGTGTTGTAGCACTACTAGGTTTTCACTACAATGATAATAATAATAATGTTACTTTAATATCTAAAACAAAAAAGTTAAATAAGAAACAATAGTATTATCAGTGCGTTGTCTGCTTTACTGGCACATAAGTGAAAAGAAGTGATTCTCTTAATTGTGCAAAAGCTGTAACGACTGAATAATTACAGTGATTGAAGCTAAGTGAATTTTAACACACTGAGCGCAGTCTCAATAGTGTGGTAGAGATTCCAGGAGATAGCTGTTACATGAAGAGAGCTGGACAGGGCTCTAGAAGGCCATCAACCTAGCTGCAGGACTGGTATCTGCTTCTTTGTGCAAGTAGGAATAGATAAAACACTGCTGGAAGTGTTCTTCCCCCTGTCTATGTGCTGTAATTAAACACGTACTCCACTGTGATGTACTTATATTACCAATAAAAGTAACAAAATAATGGTAATGGCATTTGTTTGTCCTCTTTCACCGATTTCAAACTATAAACGGCCCATTTTCTTCACCCAAATGTTTCCCTACATTTGATACAAGACCCATCACTGATGGGGACATCTTCCCACGGTTAATGAAAATATAAAATATAGAAGTATAACATTACAGCCCCATTTCATAATAGAAA
The DNA here is from genome assembly GCA_024447675.2 of Pterophyllum scalare. Taxonomy (NCBI): domain Eukaryota; kingdom Metazoa; phylum Chordata; class Actinopteri; order Cichliformes; family Cichlidae; genus Pterophyllum; species Pterophyllum scalare. The sequence continues at coordinate 29,015 of JAMQGT020007927.1, forward strand.
GCCCTTCAGCAGACATCATATTACTTTTTGCAAAACTATTTTGCTCTAATTTAGAGGCCTGGCCCTAAACCTTTATCCAAATACCTTAAGCTACCCCTGGGTTAGTAAAGCAAAAATATGATTTCAGTCATACACTTTAACAACACATTAACAAACAATTTTAAGCATGCTCTGAGAGACTGCTGTTCTGTGATTATCTTTAACATGGCAACCACATTCTAGAACACATGCATAAAATATCCATGAGCAACAACTTAGAGACAGTACATACTGCACTCGTGTACAAGGAAGTATACTACATAATGTCTTTCTATCTATATAATCTATAGCAATAAGCCAGATATAATACATGTTTACGAGGTATTCACATCATATTATACTCATGTTTGTGCAGGAATATTATTACATAATGCTCCCATACTGCATAATCTGCTGATATCAATGCATTATGTATAATATCACTATAATTATGAGGCAGCTATGTACAAAAATAGACCAGAAAGGATGTACAGATGAATGGTATGAAGATGATACCCTCCCGCTTTATTTTGTGAAGATTAAAACGTCCTCGCATTCTCCTCCAAAATGTCAAAAATCCCACACTGGCATTAAACTAGAAATGAATGGTTTTATCTAGTTAAACACTACATATTTTGGAAATTATGTTAAATTCAGGACTGCATTTTTACAATCTTTATACTGGGAAAGAAAAAAAAACTCAATTTAGCTTATTTAAAAATAACAGGAAAATTCTGTAAAATTTAACAAGGAAAAAAATCTGTTAAGTTACAAATTATTATTATTTTTTTTTACAGTGTACACATGCACAAGATATGCAAAACAACTGGGACTGATATTGTTTTAGCATTTGTATGGCTCTCTTTTATATTCTGTCCTTGTCCTTTTTTATTCGACCATCCATCTTGCTGGACAGCTTGTCTAATGGTGTGTGTACAGAGGCAGGTAGATGTTGAGTGCTCTGCCGAGAACCAGAGAACCAGAGAACCAGAGAACCAGAGAGACAGGCTGAAACGTTTGCATACGTGTGTCTTTGGGGGCAAGAGCAGCACGCTTTGGTGTGAGCACACAGTCTATAACCTAGGCTATAGTAAAAGAGTCACTCCTATTGCATGGATTCTGACAGGACTGTCAGCACACTCCAGGGTACTATAATATTGCTTATGCCGTATTAAATATCCTGAAGGTCCCAATGGCTGGGCCCTTGGTCGGTGAATGTACATCTTCTGTGCAATGCAGTTAGGCGTGCACAAATCAGTGAAGCGTAAAGTTGACATTTTGGACAGTATTAGTCATAAAACAGTCATTTTGTTTTTTTTCCCTAAAAATAATGACTCAGTCATCTTGTGGTGCAGCTAGGGAACACACCTCCCTGCAGATATTTAAGAAAGCATGCACAGTGAGGGGGACACTCACTGATGCAGGTGTAGGAGTCCTGTTGTCACGCTGCAAAGGCTAATTCTGAATATTTTACAATATTGTTTCTTATTTTTAAAGTTTAACAGTGTTCACATATGATTCATACTGTGTGCTCATGAACGTTTATCTTTAATTTATTTATAACTGTGGTGCCAAAAACTGAACAATACACTCACTCTGTTTGGTGACACATTAATTAGGGCTTAAATATTTGTTTAGTACAGGTTATTGCTTAATGAAAAATTAATTTGCGGTTCAAAAATGACAGAAAAATTACAGTCATACTGTGAAGGGACACAAGGTGAACCTTCTGCAATGGTTTGGTGTTTTTACTTCAAGATGTTTGGTTTTATTTTTCATTTTTCTTTTTATACTGAATCCTTGGTGCTTGTCTGTTTGTAAATGTTAGTATCGTGTGTGATAAATGAGCCAATCAGCCATTCCCACCAACTGTCCACCACTAACAACAGACTGTCTTGCTGCTTCTCATGGTTTTCTGGTGTATTTCAGTGTCTCCTGGTTTTTAAAGTTATTTTCTCATGTTTTGCCCTTTTTTGGGGGGCTTTGCCTTTTGCTGGGCCCTTACTTGAATTGTTCACTTTCCTGCCTGTTTTGGGTTAAAGATTACTATCTAACTCTCTCTGTCTGAGGGGAGGGTTATACTACTAACAATATTCAACACGCCTTCTCTGGCTTAGCTGTCTCAACAAACCTAAAACCCTAGTTGGAGATATCGGGTATCGCAACAGTGGTTATCAAGCAGGTTCTGCATCAAGCTCAGGTCAAAAGTCTCACCATCCTCACAGCCGTAGTGCTAGAAAAACAATCCCCACTGGTACTTGCACCAAAACTGTCATTTGGGTGATCATCCTGTGGAATAAGTGGAGTGAACGATTCTGTCCCGAGGAGTCAAGATTCAAATCTGTGATGTCATACTGATCTACAGTGTGGCGCCGCTCTGTTTGTCAGTGAGCAGAAAGCTGACTTGGTGAATCAGAAATTACACCCCCCCCCTCCGCAGTCTAAGAGAGTCATCCTGAATCCTGTCACAGTGACCTTTCTACATTTTGCAATTTATTCTCTGCAGAGTTTTACATCCGCATAACAAATTCATATTAAGGATCAGGGCAAATCACTCTTAGTTTCCGCAAAGGAGGTAGTATATTTTACATTCTCTCCTATAGCTTCATATTTTAGAGCTCCATTTCACTTCTATTGCCCTTTAAGTTCTCTGACAGAGCCCCGAGGGCCAAGAAAAGCAAGACTGAATGGCTTTTTATTCCCTCCTCGTCACTGATTAACAGAACTCTTGGTATAAAGATTGGCAAGCAGTTTTATTTTCTTCATACTTGGCCTGAATGGAGTGATCATCATAGCTTTTATCAAAATCAGGCCCTATTCACCCAGAATTGCACATAAGAAGTACCCAGCACTCAGTGGAAACAGCACTTACAGTTGTGTGAAGGGAATTGTGAAGGATAATTTTCTAGCAAATCTAATTTATTCTTCTCGGATGTGTGAAATGTGATTTGAAATTGAAGGCTAACCGAGCCCTGCTGTATTACAGGTTTCCTGTTGGGGCGATGGGAAACAACTCGAACCAACTGTAATATTGCTACTGGATGTCAATGTGATCCCAAGGGGCTTCTGGTTCACTTCCATGCTGGAGGTCTTGGGTCTGTGCCTTCAGCCCCATGAAGTCCCTGGCAGAAGTGGAACTGTTATCACAGAATGGGAATGAAATCTGTGGAGTGGCAGCTGGACTTCTTGGGTATTACCAGTAATCACAGGAAATGACACTCAAATTGCTAAAATAGGAGGCAAAGATGGTGAAGTAGTCAAAAGGTACAGGGAGTGAGAATCAGATTCATGATGAAGGTTCGCAGAAACCTGATTTTAAAATCAGCATTAAGGTTTTCGGTCATCTGGGGCACTGTACCAAGTAGTAAACATTACTGTATTAACACCAGAGAACTTCTAAACACTCCCACTGTCTGCACTCGCAGTTTCATAGAGTCCAGGCCAGGCATGAAATGAGCAGCAGCAGAGTACTAACATCCCAACGCGTTCAATGATGCTGATTTGCCCTGTGCTTCCTGTTTCTCCCCATTACGCACTGGGTGCACTAGCCACATTTAACAGACGTGCAAATTGCCAGCACTAACCCTGGAAATGCTGTGTCCAAAATTAATAGGTGATTTAATGGTGGCTACGCCATCTTTTATACCGTCTATGGTCACAACACACATGCCAAAGGAAATGTGGTGTGTGAATTAAGTTTTTAAATTTTTTTATTGTGTTCAGTCCAGTTTCCACAGTGTGCATGTTTAAGTTTAATTTCAGTGAAGATTTCATTAGTTTCAGTGTTAGTTTATTATTCTAATATGGAGGGGATTTGTCAGGGGCAGTTTTTTCAGGAGTTTGAAGGCAGGAATTTTCTGTATATATTATTTCAGTTCCAAACAAGACTATAGTGTAGTTTCATTTTAGTTAGTCTAATTTTTATTTCGCTTATGTTAAATTCACACCAAATACACTGCTCAAAAAAATAAAGGGAACACTCAAATAACACACCCTAGATCTGAATGAATGAAATATTCTCCTTGAATACTTTGTTCTATACAAAGTTGAATGTGCTGACAACAAAATCACACAAAAATCATTAATGGAAATCAAATTTATTAACCAATGGAGGCCTGGATTTGGAGTCACACACAAAATAAAAGTGGAAAAACACACTACAGGCTGATCCAACTTTGATGTAATGTCCTTAAAACAAGTCATGACATGATGTCCCAGATGTGCTCAATTGGATTCAGGTCTGGGGAACGGGCGGGCCAGTCCTTAGCTTCAATGCCTTCATTTTGCAGGAACTGCTGACACACTCCAGCCACATGAGGTCTAGCATTGTCCTGCATTAGGAGGAACCCAGGGCCAACCGCACCAGCATATGGTCTCACAAGGGGTCTGAGGATCTCATCTCGGTACCTAATGGCAGTCATGCTACCTCTGGCGAGCACATGGAGGGCTGTGCAGCCCTCCAAAGAAATGCCACCCCACACCATTACTGACCCACTGCCAAACCGGTAATGCTGAAGGATGTTGCAGGCAGCAGATCGCTCTCCACGGCGTCTCCAGACTCTGTCACGTCTGTCACATGTGCTCAGTGTGAACCTGCTTTCATCTGTGAAGGGCACAGGGCGCCAGTGGCACCACCAACATTCAAAAGTGACCAAAACATCAGCCAGAAAGCATAGATACTGAGAAGTGATCTGTGGTCCCACCTGCAGAACCACTCCTTTATTGAGTGTGTCTTGCTAATTGCCAATAATTTCCACCTGTTGTCTATTCCATTTGCACAACATCATGTGAAATTGATTGTCAATCAGTGTTGCTTCCTAAGTGGACAGTTTGATTTAACAGAAGTTTGATTTACTTGGAGTTATATTGTGTTGTTTAAGTGTTCCCTTTATTTTTTTGAGCAGTGTACAATGTTAAGTCTATGCAATGAGTAGCACTGATCCAAATTCATTTTGACCAATGTGAGTTAAACTATTCCAACAAAACTGGTTCAACCTCATCATTTTTCCCAACTGGTCTGGGAATACATATTTTTCCCTAGTGACAGCTGGTTGCCAGGGGTCACTGACCATCTGTAGACCTCTGTGACTGGGATTTTAGCAATCACTTCTCCTGCAACTGCCATCAGCTTCCAGCAACCAGCAAACTGACGGGTATTACGCGACATAAGTATTTCATAGTACATATTATAACTATAATACAGTATTGTGTATTGTGTACTGTAATGTGTGTCTTTGATACACAGCCTAGGATTTAGAGATGAAGCAGATACAGAGAAACACTAACATTTCATCGCAAATATGATTCTTTATAACCCATAAATTTACATTCACTGTGACGTTTCACAGTCACACATGCTTTTAGTCTTTTTTATTCTTTACCTGTTGAATTCTCTGCCATGTTCACCCACTGTTTAATGCTGGCAGGTATAGCGCAGTAGAGATTTAGTTCTACTTTTTTTCAGATAACAGACTACAACAATGCCAATGTGAACAGTGTGGTTAAATTAAAAGGGCTGTCAAACCAAAAGCCATGTGTTAAAATCTGCTAAAAAACTCCTTAGAACCAAGGGATGTTATTCTCTGAAAATTTCTCACTACCCCCTTTACATAACACACAGTCATTTGATCTGTTCCTAATGAAACAAAAACTGATTGCAGCTGCTTTAAATTTTTTAAAATGGCTGGTTGCTTGCTTTTACTTATTTAGTTTGCTGCTCAAAGTGCTACAGATCTTATTGTGAATAGTTTTTTGGGGCTACTAGAAATGTTTTTTAATTAAAAATGACAGCATCTGATATTCACAACACGCCGTCAGCTTCTCTGAGGCGTCATCTCATAGTCTCTTCTAACTGCCTTACATCCTGACAGCCTCAATATGAAAAGGAATTCCACTTATATGTTCCTGCTCCGAGTTCTCAGTGCCTGTCCCAGTCTTAAGCTGGGGTTGTATTAATGTAAATACCAAAGTAAATCCCATTTACCTTAGCTGTATTGTGGTGGAGGCAAAAGCTTCTAAGATATATATATATATATATATATATATATATATATATATATATATATATATATATATATATATATTTTTTTTTATGACTTGTTCCTTAAAAGTGGGCACCTGCAACAATAAGACTAAATGGGTTCACTTGCTTTGATTATAATGAAATATGTTCCTTTTTAGGATGTGTATTACACACTTCTATTTAAATGAACAGAAGTATATCAAGTATATCAAGTATTTCAAACTGTACTGCTTGAGATGACAGCTCCAGTAATTCATTGCAGTGACTTGATCCAGTGCCGTTAATTAATCTAACGAAATCTGTGAAAACATGCCAGAAGCGTGTGTGTGACTCAGTCATCAAATGCCGAGCTCCTTGCTGTGCGTCTTCAACTTTGTGTTGTCTGTCAGTTGACGTCTCTGCTTTAGTTTCTGGGCAAACACTTAAATTAGCTCATTTCTTCTACACTCCCCTCCAAAAGGTTTGGAACAATTTTTTTGTTTGTTTTTTGCTGTACACTGAAAACATTTGGGTTTGACCTAAAAATTCAATATGAGTCAAAAGATCAATATCTCAGCTTTTATCTCCAGGTATTTACATCCACCCATTTTTCTTGTGAGCAAAAGTATTGGAACATGTGACTGACTGTTACACTGATTATTCAGACAATAATGAAAACCAGAGAGCTGTCTATGGGTGAAAAACAAGCAACTGAGTTCAGCAGGGGCAGGAACTGGAAGGTTTTAGACTAGCCTAGTTAACCTCCAGACTTAAACAGTATAGAGCATGCATTACCTGCTAACGAGACTAAAAGGGACTAATCCTGAAAAACAAACAACAATTTAAAGAGGCTGCAGGGAAAGCCAAAAAGCACCACAAAAGAAGAATCCAAAAGTTTAGTGATGTCAGTGGGTCACAGGCTTGATGCACTTAATGCAAGCAAAGGTTTTAGCAATACGTAACTGAACCAAGCACCAAAG
>JAMQGT020007928.1:0-16164 GCA_024447675.2 Pterophyllum scalare
AGCATGTTTTTTTCTTCATTGTTTTATTATACCAGCAGCACCTCACCAATCTTTGTTTTTTTCATGATTTTTTTTATACACTAGGAAAGGCATGGAGCTGTTGAATTTGGATAGCATTGGGTTTATCCAAACTGAAGTTTTATTTATGTGGCCCACATTTCACTCTTGCATTCCATCACCCTCTCATGTTCTCATTCCCAAATGTATATCCATCTGTGCATGTTTGTGCGTCTGTGTATGTGCGATCATCTTGGGAGGGAGAGTTAGTGTGTGAGTGAGTGTGTGTGTGTGTGTGTGTGTGTGCGCGTGTGTGGAGTTTTGTGCGTCTCAGCCACCATGTACAGTCATGCTCGTGCGTCTCTTGAGTAGATGTTCTTAAGTGAGGTCACTTCCTGTCAGTTTGGTGTTTGAGAAACAATCCAACTGCACAGAAGTTACTGCAACCGTCTGCATCTACGTACCTGTCCCTATACCTGTACTGCAGTGGCTATGCCTTTTCTGTTTTATTATTGTCCTCTTCATGCTGTTCGATAACTGCATGCTATGACACTATCACATGAAGTGTTTGATGCTTGCCTTGTTGCTCACAATATGAGGTTTTAATGCTTTTTTTAGGCTTTTATTCACCAGTTTGCACACGACTCAAGAAAAATGTCTTGGATAGATATACCTGTAAAAAAAAAATCTCAGATTTGGGCAGCAATGTTTGTGGAACTGTCTTGATTTGATTGGTTTCTTTCTTTTATTTTTACTAAAAAAGCATGCCAGGTATAATGCCTGTTAAGTTCTCTGGGGGCCATTCAATCTGAGTGAATGCTAGATTGCTATTTTACTTCTTGCAGTATGGAAAGAAAATTCTGATCTGCATGAGTGGTGCAATTTGATCACATCCCAATATGTATATGGATTCAATTGCTCCCTTAATAGTTTTATTTTCCCCCAATGTAACCTTTTCCAGAGCTCAGAGGAAAGATGTTGTGTGATACTATACTTGTTCCCTTCTCCCCTGAGTCTAGACTGATAACATACTCTTTCAAAATGAATTACTAAAGTGCCATGAATCGATATTGCATACACAAGTGTGAGTCACGCTGGTGAGAAACAGTGAGTGGCGCTTTTCTTGTTAATTACGGTTGCAAATTTAAAAGTTTGAAACGTAAACAGAACAGTAAATGAGACAAAAAGATAAAAATCATCTTTCATCTGGGCTTGTATTTTGAAAGAGTGTGATCCTTAAAGGTGTGTGGGTACAGTGTTTTGATATCTTACTTCACACTCACATCATTGATGATTGTTGCCCACAGGTAACCATTAATGACCAGGGTGTGCGTGTGCGTGCGTGTGTGTGCATATTTGTGTGTGGCGTCTACTTTTTGTCTTAGTCTAATTAATGGGGAATGATACAGCCGATCACTTAAAGTACTTTTGAGTATTAAAACGAAATCCCACTTAATCACAAAAGAAGTGAGTAATTATTATGAATTGCCGTAATATATTTTATTATGCTTTTATCTTTCAATATAAATATAATGAAAATGAGTAAAGCAATTTCCACTTAACTAGGCATGCCTTACAAGTATTTTTAATGGAGCGGAGTCCCTGTTTTTAGGGGACTAATAACACATTTGGACTCTCTTCTAGCAGTTTTATTTCCCCTAGCAGAGTCTATAGCAGAATCACCGATACGAATTAGCTTAGTATTTTCAACAAAAAGCTGTTCATTCCCTTGCATTCCACTGTCAAATACTAACTGAGATAACAACACTTACTGAACGTTCTCTGTACAATAGCCATGTCTCAGTGGGCATCATAACATCTGTTCTGACTAGATGACTGTATTTGAGTGCTGAGGCTAAAACCACTCCATGGCCATAATTTTAATTCTTTCTGCCCTCGTCCCTCTGCTTGTATCTCCCTGTCCCTCTTTTTCACCCCAGGGCAATCCAGTGCCATTTATGTAAAGAAAAGAATTAAAATTCAATGTGCGATCATACTGTTGTACATTTTGTCCATCCATGTGAGTATCGCATCAACAAATTGCCTCAAATCAGGAGGAGCCAAGTGTGTTTGTGGTAACTTACAAGACACACATAGCAATATGCAAGAGGGGGTAAAACACAAATCCTTGGGAAGGATAATGTGTTGAGAATGATGCAAAAAAGCAAGCCGGCAAAGTCCAGATCCAATTTAGGACTTCAACAAGTGTGTGTACCATTCCTCTTGATTAGCATGTTGTGTGCATGAATTCTGTGACTGTCCACATATTAATGAGCATTATTTGTCTGTATGTCTCTGATTACCCAGCATTCTCATCAACCCGGGCAACCATGTCAAGCTGCAGGAGGGAACACTGGGATTTTTTATTGCTAGTGATGCCAAAGAAGTAAAAAGGTAATCAGGCCATCCTGGCCAACAGCGGGGTTGCTAATCATACAAAATGGACAGTTGACAAATGCGTAGGAGTGCTAAACACTGTTACTGTGTCACTTTTAGAGCATTTTTCTACTGCAAAGCTTGTCATGATGACATCACAGACCCCAAACGGATCAAGAAGTGTGGCTGCAAACGATGTGAGTATATGCGGCTTTATTTTGCCCCACTGGCACCCTTCCTTCCCGTCCTCTCACTCCAAAGCCTGCCTGTGGGTCTGTCTTTTATACATAGGTATACATGGTTATTCTGCCTTTCATTGTGTTGTTGTTCTTCTGTACTGTGACACTGTGTTTTAAACATTATGCTGCCATTATACTCTTAGGAAAGTGTTTGATATCGGTCCCATTTGAACTTCCATAACGCCCATTATGGTATGATCATATATCAAAGCATTTTTGTTTCTATGTTAAAATGTAGGTGTTGTCATCTTTAAATGTGTTTTTCATTTTGATTTAATCATTGAGTCACTGCATTATTTACACAAACTGAGAATGTATTGTAGTAAATGAAATGCAGATAAGAAAGCACTATAACACAGTGGATGAAGAGAAATGGTATTAATTTATAGCTGCAACAACAACAACAATAAAAAAGAAATTTGAATCACTTAAAATGATTACATACATATACTTTAGTCCCTTAGCTCACTGCTGCATGAGAGTCTAAACCAGGCCTTTTTCTGTATCGTATTTAAAATGTTAGCAGGGAGACCAGATCCTCCAACAAGGCCAGTGTCCTGTGTTGCAGCTGAAGGAAATGTTTGGGATCTGCAGCCGAATATTAAATGTATTTTTCTTATTCCAGTGCTTTACTTATCCACCTAGTTTAATGAAATTTGGCTCTATAATTTCTGAGTACTGATCACACGCCGTGCCTCGGCCTCAGTCCTTTGGAGGAATTAGGAAGTATGTCCTCATGAATTCTAATCTTATTATCATATGAATGCTCCTGGTGAAACATTTTCAGGCAGTTTCCTCCTCCTCAATTGTCTTAAGGTCATACAAATGTTATGAATAGCGTTTGCTGACTGTTAATTTTAAGATTTAGATATAGAAATACCCCCATTTAATCAGTGACTGTTTTATGCAGACACAACTTTACCACTGAGGCACACAAATACATCCTGACCTATGTGCAGAAGATACATGTCAGGACGGCGTTAGCCGATGGATAAATAATTCAGGTTAATATTCTATGTTTCCATAAAAGGTCACAGGCAGTTACAGTAAGCAGCCCGTTACAGACAAAGCCTGGCTTTTAAAATAGGTACCCTCCAGTTCCTTCTTTTGTCTGTGTCATTTCAATTATTCAGACACTTTCTGCTCTGTCAACTCAATAGAATCAACAGGCTTTTCACACTCTAGTTTTATTTACTGAAACTGTTTACCTCTGTTTGCTTTCCTACTCTCTTTATGTCTCAGACTCAGCTGATGGCGTTATGTTTTATCTTATTACATTTGTTGCCGACAAGAGAGTTGCATTTACAAAGATGACAGTTCCATTACTGTAATGGAATTCTGTCCCAACTGTATGTTCTGTTCTGTCATGTTTTGTTCTGTTCTGTTGTTTTTCCCATGTTTCTTTATGACCAGTGACACACTTTTGATGTATTTCCTTCCCTGCTGCCATTGGAAAACACCACTTTATTTTAACTACTCACTGGTAGTGATTTATTGTGAGTAAAATGAAAATGGGTGTCTAATTACCCAGAGTGCAGTGCAAGTGTTTTTTTCCCTTTATCAGCAAATAGTATATTGTATCTATGTTGCATGTACCAGTGTAGCTTCTGCATCCCTCTCCTCGCCTCTCATTTTTACACTGTGCTCAGACCAGACTGAATCCAAAACAGCTGATATTGAACTCACACCAACATCAGGCCTCTGCTCCTCAGCGGCCCAGTCAGCTGATGATCTGATTTGTTGGAGATGACAATTAAATAAAGTGTTACATGATTGGATGCGGCTGATGAGGTGTGCAGTTTTTGCTCACTCTTTGATCATCAAACCCAACATGTTTGGCATTTAAAAGCCAATCTGCTGAAAGTCTCGTGTCACTGCCTGTGATTAACCTCTTTATAGCATATTGCTCCAAGAAGGAAAAGAAGAATTTAAAAAAATCTGAGAAGTCATACAGTAATCACAGATTTAGAGGAGCTAACACACGGGGAAGATCTGCTGCTATTTAACATGATCTGCTTTCTGTCAAAGGTAGTTTTGTGTGGCTGTTTTTTTTTTTCCCCGGAGGGCAGAAAATGTCTTTCTGGGATGTTCTTCAAATCCCGGCAAGCCATGTTGCCAAAACACAATCAAAACAATCTGGTCTCCCCTTTACCCCAGTTTGCTGTGATCTCAGCCCCTTTATAAACTCCGGGCCCTCGCCCAACCTGGGCTGACGTTCCAGAGATCACCAGTTCTTTTCAGAACTGAAATGTCGCCGCGCTGCACCAGTCTTGTGCCTTTTAAATCTGGACCATCGTTGGGCCATTTTGTTTAACTCACTTTACTGGGTGAGGAGTCTTGGATTAATACACAGTATTGCCATAATTTTCCATTCCCACTAGATGGTAGTGCCGTGCCAGAGTCTTGAGCGATAATAAATATCCATACTTAAATGGTGAAGTCTGTAGAGAAAACTTAAGACTTGTTCAGCAAAATTGCAAGGATCAGATGGGTGCCTTTCTGTGAATTAGGATAATAAATCTGATCAATATGTACAGCTTTGTAGATTTATCATCCCAAAGGTGTTAAGTCACACTGTTCTCCTCAGTGCTTTATGTCTATATCTGATGGTATAGTGGTGGTTTGGTGAGGGGTGTGCGTTTGCGTATAAAGTTGGCCTTTCCAAGAGAGAAAAGAAAAACATTATTTGTCTTCTCCATTCTTATGTGCCCCACTCTGACAGGCTACTGCACTCTCTGTTAGTAATTGCTCAAACACTCACCTCTTGAGCCAGCAGTATCCTTAACCTTGCACGGTTGCTGAATAAGGAAGTTTTAGGTGGATATCAGGATGGTGCGTTCTTTGGGACATCCTTCATATTCAACATAGTACCCTGATAGCTTCTGTTTACCGTGTGTTGGTAGATTGTAGGCAGTGGTAGCCCATCAAACCTGCACAGACAGTTGATCAGGGTAGCTATCATGTTGAATCTTCAATTAAGAATGTCCTGAAATGGACACCTTGTCATCCCAGGCCAGATTCCAGGTATTTGTGAAGTCAGAAGTAAAATGCATTGTCAGTGTGTGCGTGCGCGTATGTGTGTGTGTGTATGTGTGTGTGTGTGTGTTTTGTGTCTCCCATTGCTACCCCTCCATTTGTCGGAAATCTACATTGTAACGTACACTTTTATTAGGTACACCTGTGAAACGACATGCAATCCAGTGCAACAGCTGTGGCCTAGATTCTACTTTTATAACACTTCCCAAGAGTTTTTGAAAATAAAGAGGCTTCATAAGAGTAGGGTTTTGCAGCAGAGCTTTTGTATTAGGTTATGCTAGTTTCACAGGTGTACCTAATGAAGTCACCAGTGAGCGTACATACTGTGGTGTCCAAGCTAAAACTCTGAAGCAAAGAAATTTCAGCATGACCTGACGGCCTCACTGCACTTGTCCGCCATGTTCCCCCAAACTGTTTCATTACTGTTAACAGTTATCTCTGTACCTCGCCTTGTTGCCAGGAATAAAGCTACATTTCCTGCATGCTTTCCACATGCTAGTAAGGCATGTTTGCATGTCACAGGATACAGCAGTCCCTGATGCATTCATCTTAAGGGATATGATCTGTGTTTCCCATTCTTTCCTTGGCCAGAAGCTGAAAACACATTACTTCATTCAAGGTCTTATTTTCCGATGTGAGTCAGAGTCAAAGATGCTGAAAGCATCTTTGTAAAGGTGCCAGACAGCATTAGTCTGCTGTCTGTTTACACCTTGGCAACGAGAGAATGGGGACCAGGGACTGTTTCTGTCCAGAGTCACAGCAATCTAGAGATGCTACTCTGGGGACTTTCACTCCTGCTTCCCTCAGGGTTCAAGGGCTTCACACACCACACTCACATACATTTGCACACACACAGAAATGTTTTGTATTTTGGCTGTAGGCTGACTTCTGTAGTTAAAACTTTTGTCTGGTGTGATACTACTTTTACATGCTTTTTAATTTTTTTTTTTTACTTAATTAGGACACCAGATATTCATCTTGCCTGTTTTCTACTTGGATGATAATTGAAAAGAAACATAAGTAGACTGGAACAATTTGAAAGGCTCACTGGGGTGTACAGTATGTGTTGAACTGACACACAGCAGCAGTGTTTTAAAGAAAGCCTGGGGTGGGGTGGGGGGGCATAGGTGTATGTAAATGCTCAAATGCTTTTCTTTTTAAAATGTGTCCAGCCTGGTCATTTAATGTTAGAAATGTTAGTTGGACACTAATTTTACTGTGTTGTTGCTGGACAAGATTAAGTGCAGCACCGTGGTTTTAAATTGGAGGCATAAAGCAAAAATTTGCTTTTCAGTAAACCAAAATTCAAAATTTACCAAGTACAAACTAGTCTTGAAAAACAGGCACATATGGTATTTAAATGTGTAAGTACATGTGGCATAATTTGGGGGACAGTAAATAGTGTATCAAATGAATTATTAATACTTCTTTTTTTTTCTTGTGCTATTTGTACCTTCAAACATTACTTAGTCTCTCTTGAAATTACAGATAAAAACAAATAGACTCTTTAGCATTCATATATATATATATATATATATATATATATATATATATATATATATATATTGACATATCCTTTTCGCAGACACCATTTAAGCACATGCAGATTAGAGTGAAGGCCCTTTGGGGAGTGGAGCAGTGAAATTGCAGGTTTGAATATAGCATGAATTGGCCAGTCTAGCCAGTAGAATAGTGTGATGCCTTGGACAGAACCGCTACAGCTGCATGATGGGATACAGGTACGTGATCCACTCCTTTAGCCAAATGGATAGAGGATGTACAAATGTATGAAACATTGTATGAGGTTTGCTGCTGAAGACATTGCTCATGCCTCTCTTCCCTGAATGCCTCCCTACCTCTTCCCTTTCTCCCTAACCCTCTTTCCCACTGTTATAATTTTGCCTTTTGACTTGTTACAGCCTTAGCACACAGCTTGAACTCTGAAGAATATTTTTTAATTGATAACATTATAACATCAATAATATGTCAAATTTTGAGACAGTTTTAAAAGAACTAAATTTAGAAAATGAAATTTTACTGGTGAACTTGGTAAGGTAAATGTAACTGGACTCTTGAATAAATCTCCACTTGGAGTTCATTAATGTAATTTGGAGCTCAAGTCTGTGGGAGCAGGTGCCTAAGGCTTGTACTTTCTGATGAAGTTACCTTCCGACTTCCCCTAGATGTATATTTCTCCTTTTGCCATTAACCTGCTGCTTTTCCTCTCCTCTCATCCCAAAACATGACTGTAGCCAAGATGTCCGTCTACAAACGAATGAAACTGGCATGTTGTTTTGATTGCGGCCGTTCAGAGCAAGACTGCTCTTGCATGTCAGGCAGTGTACATAGTAACATGGACACCCTTCAGAGGGCCTACCCACTTTCCTCTGTCTCTGTTCATGATTGCGCAACCACTTTACGTGCCTGTAAGTTACACCGCCCAACACATGCTGTTACGTGTCTGTGGTGTGTGATCTGTGTATTATACCATGTAGAGGTACTGTGTGTGTGTGTGTGTGTGTGTGTGTGTGTGTGTGTGTGTGTGTGTAATGTTGTCTGTGTGGTGTAATTTGTTTATTGGGACTCCATTGTTTGTTTAGCTGTGGTTTGTGTTTGATTTTTTTTTCTTTTATAATTTTTCTATATCTATTATTTTTTTCTTGATCTATCTCTGGTTAGATTTTCTTTGAGTTGTAGTATGTGTGGTTGATAAGTGGTGGCGTGGCTGAGTGGTGGTGCTGTAAGTACTGTAGATGTTGGACATGTGGCTCCCGCATGCTGCACCAATCATGCAGTCGTGTGATAATGTCACTGTTGGAGCGTGGTGTTTTCTGTCTCTTTCTTTAACTGTTTCAGGTAAGATGTCTAAATATACAAAAATGAAAGATTTTATACTGTATTTTAATGACAGCATTTGTTAAATTATGCCTTATATATTTACTTTGAAGGCTCTTGCAAACCTCTGAGTTAACACTTTTTAGTTTGTACACTTTTCAGTTGAAGTAGGTTTTGCTTTTTTCTGCATTTTCTTTTAATCTTTCTGAGAAACGATACTGAGATTTTGGGTTTAATTTCATGCAGAATTTAAGAGAATCATAAAGTGAAATGTTGTTTAAGCCTTTATAGTCTTGCCAGGCCTTAAAAGTGAGGAGCAGGGCACAAATAATAATGGAACAGAAATCCCATTTTAACTAAGCAATGATCAAGAAAGAAAACCTACATTTCCCCCACATTTATGTTACTGTTCAGAATTGTATTCCTTGTACTGCATCTGTCCTGCATCCATTAATACTTTGTCACGTTTTACACAGTAACATGGCAGTGAATTAGGAAGGAGGAAAAATCAAATGAGAAAAATAGGAGGCTTTATGCAGCCGTAAAGGGTAAAAGAATATAGATAAAGGAAAAGCCAAGACAAGGAGAAATTAAAACCAAAATGGAAACTATAAAAAGTGCTGCTGGCTTGATAAAGGAAAGGTAAGAGGCCTGAGGCTCCTAGAAGATTGCCTCGATTCTGTTTCCTTTTGAGTGGATGGGAAATACTAAATTGTCTGTCAATTAGACATGGCAGCAGTAGGCCCAGTTATCAAAGCCTTGGGTTCAGACATACAGATCTGATTTCCTTCTCAACATTCTCCCACCGTCTGCCGACTCAGCCTAGATTAGTGTCAAACATGCCATGATGAGTTTTGCTTGGCCTCTTGTAGTTGGGCCTGCGCTGATATCCCTCGGTACCAATTACTGGCCATTACATGGTTACTGATCTCACTTCTCCCTCAACCCCCTGTAGGATTTCAGGAAAGCCTCCTCCGTCTTAGATTTCTTTCTCTTTTTAACCCCGACTTCATCTGAACAAAGTGAGTTTAGTGAAGGAGCGCATTGGGCTTTGTCAGTCAGGGATTGTTGGATTTCCTCTCCCTGTTTCCTCTTTTTCCACCAAGCTGAGAGGATAAGACATCTTTATCCATGATGACTTCACACGCTTGCACATCTGAACAAAATTTTTTCTTGTACTTTGATTATTGATTTCTTGGTTAGAACTGCTTCGTTTAAGCTGCTGTGTTCTTACGCATGCCAAATTAGGGCTGCATATATACAGAGTAACACGGACAACTATAAGGAAGTTATGATGGCATGAGTATAAAACTGAACTGCTTCATCAACTTATACAGTATTTATTATAGCAACTTTTAGCACGCACACACACTAAATGAGTAATGATACGTTTGCAGATGGAGTAGGCAGAGGAGTGTACAGAATGTAGTTTCTCCATTGTTTTGCTTATAGTGATTATCATCAAGTTGAACCTTAACCGAGTTCTTTGGCTGCCTGAGAAGTCTTTTGTCTGTAAATCAAGCATATATGGTCTTTTTTTTGTGATGTGACCATCACCACTTTAGAAAAGCTTTAATCAGTAAAGAGGTTTTAACTTGGTTTATGTAACAGAGATGCTAAAGCTTTTATTAAGCAGGGCTCTGGACAAGAGTTGGGGACCTGGGGCTAGGGAGATGGTTTTGGCTTGTCCACAGTCTTCTGGCCTGTGTATGTGTGTGCATGTGCATCAACATGCACTTGTATCTCGGTGTCTATGCATGTGTGTGAATCTGCATCTCATTGCTGGGGACCTTATCTATCCTGACACAGAAATTATGTTTGCATTTTCCCAGCCCTGCTGGTTCATCACCAAACTTGCCCTGACAGCTCCTGTCCACCAGGCAGACCCTCACCCCCTCAACCCCCCCTCCCCCACCCACCCCGTCGTATGCCGCCTCGCTATGCCCCAGATGCTAGCCAGTTAGTCTGCCGCCTTTGCGGTGTGGGCAGATTGCTAGAGACAGATGCCAGGGCCACTGTGGGTCTCTTTTTGAGGATCTGTGTCATAGGCCAGCCCTGGGCCCTCACTGTGACCTTTACTGCTGGAAGAGACTCTGGGAAAGAGTGGGGAGTGTCAGCAGCTCTGAGCTCAGTTCAAGTGCCTACTGCATA
Source organism: Pterophyllum scalare (assembly GCA_024447675.2). Classification (NCBI taxonomy): domain Eukaryota; kingdom Metazoa; phylum Chordata; class Actinopteri; order Cichliformes; family Cichlidae; genus Pterophyllum; species Pterophyllum scalare. The sequence goes on from JAMQGT020007928.1 coordinate 10,635, forward strand.
AGTAGTTCTAGTGGTACCAGTCTTTAATATCTCCTTGGTCAAGGTCAGAAACTGCAATTACCAGAGAATTAACTGCACTGGTAAAAGTGGAGACCTTGGTCAACCCTTTAAAAATACAACCCCAAAGACTATGCATTGAACTCAAGTTTTAAAAAAATGCCTAATTTTTAAAATCTCCATTTGTATAAGACGTCTGGACTGCATGCGAAAATCAGGTATCTTTGCTCTGTTAGCACAGCTGTTTTAAGCAGCTGTTGTCTGTTTTGGATTTATACATGCACTAAAGTATGTATTTGTTGTTTTTATTTCCCATTGTTGCTTTATTTGTTCTGTCTGCACACCTCACAATTCCCATCATTTTTGCGATTTAAAAACACGAAACTCAATTATAAAAAGATAAAAATGGAATTGCTAAATGATGTAACATGAAATATAGTTCCTTTAAAAGAAAAAAAAAGTATTAAAACCAGCCATTAGACCATCATTACATCCCATTACAGGTGTAGTACACTTTCCTAAAAGCATGGCTCACTCTGAGAATGGACAATTCATTCATTCTTCATTCATTCATTCATTAATCTGTCTGCCTTTTATGTGCCATCACATCATACTTTAATCAGTGCCACCATTAGACTTTTACAGTAATTTCAATTATTCATTCTTTTCATTATTGGTTTGTGCCCTCATAACTTTCCGTGAGACAACATCAGATTTACATTTGATTCAATTTCCATTCACGGCTCTTACGTTGATGTCTTTCCTAATGTGTGTATTTCATTACACCCTTTCTCCTTGTGTGTGACCTGTCACTTGTCTTTGCATCCTCCCCAGCCAAATATAAGTATAACGGATTTGTCAGATCACGTAAGTGTGTTTCCCTGTCCTTCTGCCACAGCTTTGTGTATAGTCTTTAGCCCCCTCAATATGTCATGTAGCATACTTAGTACTGATGCTCTTCTTTAGAATATAATGCTGTTTTCTTATACCGATGAAAAGAAAACTGTGAGCAAATAAGTTTAACCATTTTAACTTCAGTGTTTCATTAAAATACCCCATTTATTTTAATTTAACTTAACTATCCTAAAAATAATTTTAACATATCTTGACAGAAAACTAAAGTATTGAGATCATAGTAATATTTTGTGTGTAGTATTGATAATACTATGTAGTTCCTTGAAATATTCTTTTTGTATTGTGGTGCATGTAGCAGCAGATGGCGCTACAACACCAGGGAACAGTGGAAGCCATAAAGAGGCTGGCGTTCGATTCAAAGCCGATTGCAATATAGGTAAATCTTTGGGAAATAATTGTTAAATGCCTTTTTATTTTTGTTTTTTTATTTTATTTTACTGGTTAAGAGTACATTTCATTTTTGAAATGCTATTTGTCACCTCTAACACTTTGTGTCTACAGTTTAAATGTATTTGTTATTATTAGGCATACTGACAATAAGGACATTTTTTTTGTTTCCTTTTAGGAAATAATGGCTGCCTCACCTGTTTAGCAAACTAAAAGGAAGCGCAGTAATCATAATATAAGTTTCTTTTTCTTTTTAACTGTAACAACCACAGTGCATGGCTTAAAAAGCTATTTCATGCAGTTGCAATGCAGCTGTAGAACAAAGCTTGCTCATGCAGCAAACGCAGTAAAGGCAAAGCCAGCTTAGCTCACATACTAAAGTAAACATTTTTACTTGTTATTCCTCCGCCTCATCATCCAGTTTACGTTGGGTCACGGTGATCTGATAAGGCTTGCATGCAGGACAGTACCATCATGTGATTATCATTTCAAGAAGGGACAGTTGCCGTCTGGGTTGTTCAGGATGCACAGTGGACCTGCCAGGGCGGGTGAACACTCTGTAACGCTGCACGTGTTTGACAAGGGCCAGATGAATCCAGGAGCTATCGGTGGCGCCCTGTAAATCAAGGAGGCAGCTGACGGCTGGGATAAACGTCTGTTTATCGCCCAGGGCCACCCAAGCATGCTCTCTCCTCCAAACAACCAACCAACCACCCTTCAACCAAAGGGAGGAAAAGGGCTCCGCCTCTCCCAGTCAACTTTACAACCAGATATTTTACTCATCTCCCTCTGCTGTCTTCCTGCAGTGTGCCATGACCCTTTCAGTACACACAAACATGCGGGTTGACTCTGCAGCCACAGATGGACTGTGTGTTTGTGTTTGTGTGTGTGTGTGTGTGTGTTTGTGTGTGTGTGTGTGTGTGATGTGTGAGAGAGAGAGTTTGGTGAAACGACTGGGTGAACATATTTGGTACATATGTGAGTATTTATTCTTGTATTCCAGCGATTACTGTAACAGTAAAAATTCTAAATCTTCTGTTTTAGGACAGAATTGCAGCATTTTTCATGTGGAATTAAACCACACGTGTGTACATAATCCAAAATGAATCCAATAAATGTTTAATGGTTAGATGTTTTGAATTTATAATAATATAAATATTTAGTTATGTTTTTTTTTATTTGTTGAAATTATTGTGGTGTGCTACACATGCTTGAAGTGGCAATATTTAATTGAGTGTGACTGGCTTTAGCAAAGCCGTGCTTCTGCTTTGTTCTACCAGAGTGTAGCACAAATGAGAACTAAAAATGAGAGACTTCCAATGAATTTATCACAAATGAAGAGGAAATATTCTTGTGAACATTTCATTTAAAAAGTCTTCAGCCATTATTAGGAAAATGATACATGGTCCCTGCTTTTATAGAAGTTTTTTCCCCCTAAGTGGCTTCAATCAAAACTTAAAAATTGCAGTTTTTTGTTAAATAATTATCACATATTAATTTAAAGATCCTATGTGAAATAATGATTTGTGTTTTCTGGAATTTACCCTGAAATATCTAATAAAAAATATAGAATTTGAAATACAATAACACTAGTTTACTCAGTAATTTATGAGCATTAAAACAGGTGTTCTCACACTCTTTGTTCTCCACTGTTTGACAGTAATGGATGAAGTTAGACCGTCTTTTCAAAACCAAATACTTAAAACCACCGGCTGCATCTCCACCTCCATCGCCTCAAATGCTTTCCTTCCCAATACCCTGCACCCCAACCAGGACCCCCTGGTCAACCCTGGCGCAGTCAACAGCCCCCTTGTTAATAACCGTAAAGGAAACCTGCTCGCCATGCGGCTGGGGCCCAGGGACGACCCCTCGCAATTGCGCTTCAGTATCTCAGGTCCAGGAGATGTGACGACCAGATCCCTGACTGACAGTCGGCTGAACCGGGCCCGCAGTCTGCCGGTGAAATACCGCTACCACCCCAGTAATGCCATGCTGCTCAGTCACAGTAGGCACTGTAGGTTGGCCCCTTAGCGGGATGCATCAGTCAGTAACCCTGTCCCGTCCCTTCATTTTGTCTTGTTTGCTGCATGACGGCTCACTCTGCTGGAGCTGCTGCTGTTGTTTCTCCTGCTGCTTTGCACAGATCTGGCTGCTACTGTCTACATTAGATCACTTTTAAGCAAAGGGGTAATTAAACAGGTGAATTTAGAACTGAAGCGTTATTTCAGAAATTTTGCTAAGTGTTGTGAGCTCAGCGATTTTTCATTATGCGGTGAGTGAAACGCATTCCAGGTTATTGTTGTGTCTCAAGTTACCAAATTAAGTGTAAACAAGGAGAAGTTTGTCGAACAGTATAGCAAGGAATGCACTTTCTGGCGTGGTATTTTCAAAGTACATTAGAGAGAGAATTATTTGTTAAGTGTAAAATGCTTGTGATATTACCTATTCTGATTGCCCAATTGCATAAAGGAAATGTCAGAGAATGACATTTTATTAGAAGGCAAAGCCATATTTCTTATCTTTTATTAGCAGAATTAGGTGACAGCATAGAATGGGTGCTCAGAGAATAATGAAATTCCACACGCTTGGAATAACCACAGCTTGCAGTGCGCACATTGATTTGCACTAATATCATGCTGTGTTATTGATTTCTAACCAAAGGACTAATGCGGGTTTGAAGTGACGGTGCACTTGACATTTGCGCTGGGGGAGCGTAGATTGGATAAGAGTATCTGGGTGCCTGTCTGAAAGCTCTTGAAACTCACAGACAGTAGAGAAGATCAGACTACTGTTAGCTTGACTGAAATCTTCAAACAACTGGGCCTGGCCTCACTCTGGCTGCTCTTTCTCATTCTCTCTGTCTGGCTGGGACTCAAGCAAAGTTTGAAAAATAGTGTTTTTATTTTTTTATTTATGTTTTTGTCAACATAGCAAAGCACAGCTGACAGAAAGCCGAACTTAGATATGATCAAATCATCTTTAAAAGAAGAAAAAAAAAGCTATAAAATAACTCGGTGACTATGTCCAACAAAACATGAAACAGAGATGCTGAATATTTAATCTGACATAAGTCATTTATTTTTATTTAAACTTGTAACACGTATCATGACCTTCTTCTACTTGGTAATTATGGCATTTGCCAGCTGCTTTCTAAATTTATAATCCACTAATTCATACACTGCTAACGTGCCCTGACCTTCACGATGCGTGCTGAGCGTCCTCTTGGCATGGCGGTAGACCTGTAGAAGAGTCATTGTGAGCTTTAGTAAGAACATGAATTATGGTGTGGGGTTCAAGTAGTTTCATTAGGAAGTAAACAAAACACTCAAAATTCATCTCCATAACCTGTATTTATATCATTGTCATTGCTTTTGCCCGTGCCCCAGAGACAATAACAGTCTGTAGCATCACATAGGTAAGCATGACCACTCAGATGCAAACTGATAGAGGTCCAACCACCTGCAAAGTTCAGTGGGTGAACAGACACAGTAGTGGTAGTAGTAGCAGTAGTAGTAGACACATTATAGGGTGTGTAAAATTGCACCTTAGGATAGCCAAAATGTGGGGGATTTATTTATTTATTTTTTGGATGAGCCTTCCTTGGAATTTTTAGGTGAATTGTTTTTCCTCCGTGGTTTTCTCCTGCCTTTTTCAGAATTAATAATTGACCGTTACTAATGCTTTCTCTCTATATTTTTTACTGAATTAATAATTTTCCTTTTCTTGTGTTCAGCTTTTTTTTTTTTTTGGTTTGCATTGATTGATTGTTGCCTATTTTCATATCAGGTCCAGCACTCTTTCTCAACCGTCTGCCTCTACTCTGACATTATGTGCATGTGTTTGCAGTTGAAGATGAGCATCCATCAACGCTCTCGCCCAAAAAAAGCAGCGCAACGGAGGGATGCGAAACTCACCCAACTGCTCGCCCAAAATGATGAGGTAAGAGATGCTGATTTTATTCTTCTTCCAGCCTTCAAACTGGGAGTGAGAGGAAGACAGATATAAGGAAGACGGGAGGGAGAGGGGGGAGGGAAAGAGATATGTGTCTGAGAGATACTTCAGAGGCGTATGCCGCTGATGGTGAGATGGTGGGAGTTTGGATGGATGGGAGGGGGCAAATTAGGGGTGGCAGAAGAGGGAGGTAAGAAACTCTGTGAGTGAAAAAGAGAAGAGAAATGCCCTGTTAGGTGCTGGCTGTTTAGGATGGCATGCTGTCAGCTGTTAATGACAG
>JAMQGT020007930.1:0-27135 GCA_024447675.2 Pterophyllum scalare
AAGAAAACAACAAGAATGTTAACAAAAGAAAATAATGCTGTGAAAAAAATAACACATTCAAAACCGACAGTGATACACCTTTTAAATGCACACACTTTACCCACCTTTATATACGTCAATGCACTTTAGCCAAAATAAAAGCAATCTTTTCTTCTTGCTTTCAGTAATCTTGATGTATACAAGATAATATAGAGCAACAAAGCAACAAAAATAAATATCTTAAGTCACTGTTTGGAAGTTTATATATATATATATATATTTATATCTATGTATGTATATTTATACGTATAGCTTACTCTTGGGTAGGGTGAGTGGCTGACGCAAAGAGCTTCTTTCAGTGATGGAAACTTTGAGCAGACAAAAGTGCAGAGCAGAGTCACAGGACGAGATCTTTATAAAAAGACCGTCCTCAAAAACTGCCCTCGGCCCTTCGGTCATGAGCGAACCGTGTGGCTGTGCGCCGTGGAGACAGGAAGCAAATGAATCCCGTGCGGATGCAGTGATTCCGTATCCCTCTCTCTGATGTTTCTCTGTGTTCACACGCACAGTCGCATCCTCAGCTACACTACGAACAGGGAAGGACCTGTGGTATTTTGGCTATTTGCATATATTAAGACGGCGTGGATATGTTTTAGGTTCTTTTTTACTTTAAAAGCTCTGCATTCAGATAAGAAAGTCAGGCACCAAATGTTGTCTAGAACAGTCCTACTCAAAAAAGCAATCTAGAATATTTACACAGCCCTTACCAGCTGCAAAAAAGTGTCGTCTTTTGCAAAATGGCAACGGTGCAGAATTGACCTACAGTATCAGTACATACAGAAAGAAACAGTATTTTTGTTTAAGCAGCCATATTTGTTTTACAAAAGAATACTTCCGACCCTCGTCAGCGGCACGCTACACACGCCCTGACTGCTTTTTTTTAAAATCTTTGGTTGACCAGTCAAAAAGCCTGATAAGATTTACAATCCACCTTTTACATCACACTACTTGACTTCTTCTTTTTTTAAAATAAAAAACACAACAGTTTCTAAAAAAAAAAAATAAAAAATTTGCACACACAATGTCATTCCCTCTTCCCGTTCACGAGTTAACCCTGCCCGCCCAGGAGGTTAAAAGTCCCCTGCCTTCCCATTGTCACACACAGCCACGCCTCGTCCTGCACTTCCTCTGGTCCATTCTGGAGTCCATTCAAGAATACAAGCAAACGCATGCAAGACATGCGCGCGCGCACACACGTCTCATTCTTTCACAGCCACACACTCGCGCGCACACACACACACACACACGCATCGGCTTAAATGTGAAAGAGCAAGAAAAATAAGGTGATGTGTAAAAACCAAAAGCTGAAAGTGTCTGTGGGTTTAAAAAAAAAAAGGAAGGAAGGAAAATAACCAAAGTTATTTTTAAAAAAAGGCGCCAGGGTTTCTGCTGACAGCTCATCGTTTCTGCGAGGCGATGATCTTCGAGACGAAGTTGACGATGGCGCTGGCAGGTTGGTCAGGGTCCAGCTCGGCAAAGAGGTGGCTGACGTTGTCTGTTGTGCTTCCCTGCTTGCGCGCCACGAACCCAAACAGCCTGGAACGCCAATGTTGGAGATTTAATTCAATTCAATTCTATTTGTGTAGCGCCAAATCACAACAAACAGTCGCCTCAAGGCACTTTGTATTGTGGGTAAAGCCCTACAATAACACAGAGAAAACCCAACAGTCAAAACGACCCCCTATGAGCAAGCACTTGACGACGGTGGGAAGGAAAAACTCCCTTTAAACAGGAAGGGATGATTATATGGCCAAAATTTTTCAAAACTATCAGCTGAATTAGGGTCAAATCTAACTTCATATGGTACCAATTTGTACCCAAGATGTTGCAGTCGCTGTAATCCTTATTTACAAAATTGTTTTATGTTGTTGCAGCTTGGCAAAAGGTAAAACCTCAGGAGGAAATGGGTGCAGCTAAAAGAAAATATCAAAGGTTACAAGAGAAGTTTTGCCTCAGATTGCTTTACTTATGCAATATGTGATGTATGGGACTGAAACTAATTTGGCTGCAGGTCAATCACTGAGCTGATGCACAGCTTTTTGTTGTGTTGTTTTGTTTTTTGTTTTTTTGCAACTGATGTTAAACATCAATCTGCAATATTTCCTGAAAATTTCAAAAGTTCATCAAAGATTAAAAAGTCAAATCATAAATTAATCTGCAGCGTTTTGTAAGGAAGTTTCAAAAGATTCAGCCAATGAATGAGGGCAAAGTAGTCCTTGAAGTTAAACATGAATGTATGCTTTATCTTCAAAATTTCAAACATTTGTTAAAAATAATAATAATAATAATGAAAAATGTCAGAAGCATTCTGGTGAGCTTTGCACATTGAATACTTATATTAAGTTTCAAAAGAAAAAAAAAACCCAGCAGTGTATAATAGAAAACATAATTAATTAAATTCACTGGTTCCCATAGAGGTGAATGTTTTATTTAAAGTCTGCAGAGGGTAATTACAAAAAGTACCTTTATGTAGCTCAGATTAGAGCTCGACCGACATCAGCTAGCATTAGCTTTTTGCCGGTATTGGTAATTGTATTTAAAACAGCCGATTAATGAAATTTTGAGGGAGCACTCTGCAGTTTCCCAGCTGGCGGCATTGTGTTTAAAACACTGAAAACACAACAAGCAGCAGATCTGAGCCGAGTTGGGCAGAGTGTGAATGAGTAATCCACAACTTGTTGCAATAGTAAAATACACTCGCTCTCAAACTGCAATGACGCATCATCTTAGGACTCAAAAATAACTACATGTAACAAATGTTAGGGGTGTGTCTGAGAGAAAAAAATATCTGATTTTTTTTAATCACCAAATATGAGCGCTGGTATCAGTCGGGCTCTAGTTCATTTAAGTGCTTTCAAGTATCAAATGTGGACTAAAAGGAAGGTTTACTTACTTGGCTGTGCCTCCCTCAGACTTGTTCCATCTGAAATGATTAACACGTATGAAGTTTAATATCTTAAGCAAAATCACTGTGCTACACGGATTAACTGAACTGTGGGGGTACTTGAGTCGGCAAAAACAAGCCACTAATATTGTCACAAATAATTGTTAATGTCTCTCTATACTCACTTTCTGTCCTGAGGGTCTATATCGCAGAACGTGACAGTGTTGGTAGGATAATGGCGCCGGAAGAAAAGCCTAAAAAAAGGGAAACGACACAAAGATTTAAGACACAACAGTGAAATGTGAAGTGTGTAAACAGCTTTTAAACAGAACAACCACTCATATACACTGATTTAGCCATTATGAACTTGTGGGCTCTACTTTTTCTCTCACATCACGAGGGATGGGAACTGAAAAGTGGTTCTAAATTGTCGATTTCATCAGTATCATTTGACTCTTAGCTTATCGCTTCCTTTTGTCAATGCTAGGATTTTTTTTCCTGACAGCTGCACATTGTAAAACACTGAAATCATGGAGGTGGAGCTTTTAGATAACTGATATTTGGCTCTTCCTGTTAAAAGGGAGTTCTTCCTCTCCACCATCGCCAAGTGCTTGATCATAAGGTGTCATCTGATTGTTGAGGTTCTCTTTTTGATATTGTAGGGTCACCTTGAGATAACTGTGGCTGTGAACTTGCACTACATAAATAAAACTGAAGTTGAATATATAGATGTCCATCCATTTTTTTTCTGTAGGCTAAAGCAGGGTATTTTAGACTTCCTTTTTCCCCAGGATCTTTCCCAGGATAGTTCCTCCTATGGGATGCTGAGATTTTCCCAGGACAAATGAGCTCTATAATCACTCCAACAAATCCTGAGTCTATCCCAGGGTCTCCTCCCAGCAGGGTGTGCCCATAAAACCTCCAAAAGCAGGCTTCCAGGACACATCCTTAGACGCTCAAACCACCTCAGCGGGCTCCTTTTGACACACAGGAGCAGTGGTTCTACTCCAAGCTGCCTCCAGTTTGCATGTCCATGCTTCTCACTCTCTCTAAGGCTGAGCTTGTGACCATCAGTGATCATGACTGGAACACAGAGCCACTGGTTAATCAAAAGCTTTGCCTTCTGGCTTAGTTCTGTCTTTAACAGTCCAGTACAACATCTGCTTCACTCCAACCCTGGTGCCCATTGGAAATGTGGAGTTGTATCAAGATGCACTGAGACATCAAAACATCTGTTAAAGATAAACCTGCAGCGACATCTGTGCTTGTGAGACATCAAACACCTCACGATGTTCAAGACAGGACAGGCACAGTTCAGACTTACTTCCTCTGGTTGTCGGTGAGTGTGATGCCTTGCGAGGACACCTTGAAGTGCACGATGGTGGCAGTAGGTGGAGAAGCAGCAGTCAGTGTCTCAGATATGGCCTTAGCGACAGCCTGAGGGCCCGTCAGGGATTCCATCTCCACTGAGTTGATGTAGAGAACATTGCATGCTGGAAAGAGAGACGACATCCCAGCTGGATAAATCATGTCAAACACAATCATGAGCGACCCATTCATGCAATAATATTGGCTTTTCCTCATTAGAGAGCATGCTTGCTGCAACAAAGCTGGGGTTTTAGAAACAAATCCAAACAGATCATTCCACATAAAACATTCTGCCTGTTATGGAGGGCAAGCTGGACGCTGCTGTTAAGACGGTTACAGGGGAATTCTGTTATGCAGGACTGTTAAATATTTCTCTTCATTTGTGGACAGACAACACACACGATGCACATTCCAGGTTTCCAAATAAAAGTGCACTGCGTTTACCATGGGAATCAGCAGGGGCCCTCTGCACTGGGACAACAAGGACGTCATGTTGTCAGAATAAGTGACAAGACACACTGGTGACGCTGACAGTAATGTCCTGGAATCTCAAACTTAAAACTACCTGGTGACTTTAAACACTGAGGAGTTGAGGGCTTACCTGCTCCTTGTTTCAGCCTTTCAGTCATCGGGTTTGCTGTTGGGACCTCCGGCACTTCCTCGATGAGATCTGCATTACAAGAGAGAAAGTTGAAGTGTACAGTTTTGGCGCTAAGGCCTCCATCAAAGGTCTTTCATTTCATACAGGGCTTTTTTTTTTTTTACTGTAAAGATGTGCCCTGGAGTAACAGAGACACTTGAATATGGAATAAAGGTTCCAGGGAACACTTCAATGCACATACCTGTCGCAGGGATGACTAGTTTGCATGGGAGGGCCAGTGGTGTTATCGCATGTTGGTACACCAGAGCAGACAGACAACCTGCCAGAGAAACACAAGCTTTACTTAAAGGGAGTTTTGATCACAACAACATTTGTGGGTTCTTTAATAACTGGATGAGGATTTCAGCTGCTTAGTGGTTTTTAAATGCAAATCAGTTTTATTGATTAAGCCCATATCACAGTTCAGCCTCCTTTCTACCAAAGACTGACTTGGTTTCTTCAGTTATAACAACCATCTGCACAAGAGGTGTAAGGCACCTGTAGCTAGTTAATTCACTAACAGGAATGCTGCTATTATGCTGTTATTATGGATACGCATATTAAACATGACCAAAAGTATAAATAAAGTGGTGCAAGTAATCCCTGAGAGCATCTAGAGCAGTCTGAAGCATGTGCTTCTGGCTCAGTTTCTTACAGTATATAAGCACTACCTACCTGCTGTTCAAACCTTCTGTTTGCATCAGGCAGCCAATTAGAAGATAGTCAGCTTAGAGGGAGGGGGGAAGGAGTTAAAAGGCTTCCCTCAGAGAGTGGACAAACTGAGCGGCTGCACCATGGCCAAGTATAAGATAAACAGGGATTATTGAGCTGTGAATCATGCAAAGTTACGCTATTAGTTTCCAAGAAAAAAATATAGATTTGAAAATGAGCATAATAGCCCCCCCAATTAAAGACCACTAAATCTGTAGTACTTCTGGCTTCTTACACATTAACAGTACTTTAGTTAGTGGCAGAAGATTAAAGCTAAACTTGACGAGCTCTGAAAATGGATTCCAAGGATTCAGGTTTAATTAGTGGATTTATTCAATAAAAGGCTCTTGAAGCCCAGCCCTGACTGTCAGCTGGAATGTCACACTAAAGCAAATATTAAAAGTTGATCTTTTCATGTGTTTTTGAAACATAGTCAGTCATTCTCTTTAGTGTAGATTTTACATGGTGAGGGAAATCTAACTTTTGACCTTTTGGTATTAGTTTTAAAATAAAAGGAATAGAAGCAAAAACTCCACATGAGTATAAGAGCGATGTAATGAGTTACAAGCCGAAGGCAGGAGTGGAAGAGAAGGATCCAGGAGAGGTGCAGCAAAAGTTCACAGAAGTTGGTCTGCTCCTTTGGTGCATGCATACAAACACACACACACTCGCACACAGCCGTGCAGTGTAATTAGTAGGGAGAACATGAGTTAGATCATGTCAGTCAATACTATAATTACAGCAGGATTAGATGTTTTCAGGCTTGGAAAGGGGTTCAAAACTTTGAAAGACAGACACACACACACACACACACACAGAGAAAGCACTCACGCCTGATTTTTCCTCCAGACTTGTTGTGTCACTGCTAAGCTGTTAGTGTATGTTTTAGAAATGAAAGAGGGCAGCTAGACAGCTTCCACTAACCAAAGTAAGGCTCGTTGGGGCAGCCTTTCAGCTTCACTCCTTTAGGACTGCTCTCGATCAGGAAATGCCTCACCAGCTCGTTGGTGATGTCACCTGCAACGAGAGAGAAGTCGAGCGCTGTGTAGGTGGGTATTCAGACATCGCCTCATATCTTTGGTATTAAGATACTACCATTTAATTTCACCTCCACCCTGACCTAAGACTAAAACAAGCAGAAAAAAGAGCCGCACTAAACACAGAAATAATCTATGTACTAAATATTTGGCGCATTTGTAACTGCTTTGAAGTAGCTATTCACACTGTCCACCATCCTGCCCCCTACCTTTCTTGTTCTGGTGCACAGTGGGCGGAGGAGATGCCACCTTCATGGCTAAGCCATAAGCTCCTTTGAAGGAGTGACTGTCCCGAATAACAAAGGCTCCAGGCTCCCTCTCCTTCAGCAGGCTGATTGCTGGAACAGAGAACACTCAGTTAGAACATCAGTGGTCTGGAAAGTGATCCACTAGTAGTCAACGTGAGATATTCTATCTATTTAGCAGCTGGATACCAGTTACATCTTGAAGCCTAAGAGAGGTAAATACACACATACACAGCTGACTGGAAGCTATGACTGCGTGTATGTATCTGTATGACCAGGAAGTCCTGATGGCAGTTGAGATCCAGTGGGACTTCCAGATACAGATCCAATCCAAAGTGATGGACGAGTAAACACAGCATCCTTGCAACATCTGGTCATTGTTTGTGGAGAATTTTTGCATCTTAAGGTCAGCAAAACATCCGAGCTACAATCACCTGATCTGACCATCTTATAGACCAAAATACCGCTGAACCTGGCTTTAGTCTTATTGCTCTGTTACATGCACTTTATTATATAAGTTGCATCAAAGCTCAATATTAGATTTTCAATGTGCAGGCCACTGGCAGGTTGTTATTAAAACATGGAAAAACTACAATTATGGTGAAGCGACACAAACCACATGTTGCAGAATTATGGGTAGCAGTTTTTTTTTCTTAAAATACATACCTCACAAAATGAAATGTATTTGAGGGAAAGGAAAACTGGACCAAATGTGTGCAATGAAAAAGCTCTTTATACTCCACTAGCTTAATTTAGGTGATGGAATTTTGAGGTTGGAAAAAGTCATTAGGAAATGAAGGTGAGCCAAGGAAAAAGGTGGCAAGAAGTCAAAAGTGAAGCGAGAGTGAGGTGAAAATCCTGACCCTTTGTTTTAAGAAATAAAAACTGCTGCTGGTCTGTATTTCATAAGAGCTACAACTTCTAACATGACACTTTGGTTCAGACACTCCATTGTTCACAGAGAGGCGCTTTAGAGCTTTTACTTCACTGTTTAGTTCAATGCCCAAGCCCGTCCACATGTGACAGTTTAAGGAAGGAAGATGGATGAGATGAGCAACACATGCAGATGTTCCCTAATTCTCTGCATATGGTGTGGCTTTCATTCTGGGAGTGCGCTGCACTAAGTATAAACTCTCCGTGCGTCTGATGTCACTGCAGTTGAGCATGTGCTTGTGTTTAACATGATATAATCCATTACGGCATGGCCACTAGCCGCTGACCTCACAGCTGAAACACACGAGAACAGAAATGTTTGGTGTGTGGAGTTGCATGTGCGTGCATCGTCATTATTGTACGTGCGTGAAGGTGCGTTTATCAAAAGGGACAGTGTTACCGGGTTACATCCTCAGCACTCGGCACAAAGACTTCAGTGTCAACAAGAGTCCCGTTACTCCAACCCACTCAATTAAACCATGCAGGACAAGTTATTTCTATTCCGTCCATTAATATGTTCTATATGTTTGCAACAATCATTGGTCTACAAAAATATTGCTCACAACAGAGATGATATGTTATGCTGCTAATGAGGACAGCTGGTGGAGTACTCCTTGATTTTTCTTCTAAACATTTGAAAGCAGCTCCATCCACTTGGAGCTGCATTTGATTAACCAAAAGACGTCTTTCAGTCGCCCACCTTGCTCTCTGGAAATGTCGGGTTTGTACCAGAACTTGGACGTGTCTTGAACAAACTTGACGTTCAGCCTGCTCTCTGGGCTTCCATCTGCAACGGATATCAAAAATGTCACCGGAAATAATAGAAATAGATCCTCTTTGCCTTGGCTGTACCAACTGGATCAGCCAAGGTACAAAACAAAAGTCACCCCAAATACTGTGTAAAAAAATCAACACTGATTTGTGGACTGCTGTTTTTGAAGCCTTGACTTCACCATAGTGGTGCTTCAAAACTGGACGCGAGTATAGTTGAACAAGATGCTAGAGCTAAATGAGTAAAACTGAAGTCAGCTGGCTAGCTTCATTAGCAGGGTACATCTATAATTTACTTTAATATAGTTCTGATCAGCTTGAATCAGATACATCATTTTTCTGGCCAGAGTCATGAACTTTTCAATTTTACCTTGTTCACGGTGCATGGAATCCCGCTTCTACGTCCTTACCTGGCATATTGAACCTTGAGAAGTCAGAGAGGGTGTGGAAGTATCCGGGAGTGCCTCCTCCAGTCACTGGGGACATCATCTTCCCGTTCAGCGTGCCATAGGACAGTGCTCCATTTGGTCTATCGCCACTTGACATGCGCCTCTTCTCGGGGAGCTGGGGCTGGAAGCCAGGGGCTGGACTGCCCTGCCTGAACCCTAAGCCCATCCCCATCATCCCTCCATCCTGGTAGCCTGCAGGTGAGATGGGGAAGGAGGGAGTTGGTGGTCCCTGGTAGCCTGAAGAGCTGCTCTGCCGTGACAGGTTCCCGTGTCGTTCATCTGGTGTTGTGTAACCGCTGTGCATAGGATGACGGTCTAAACTGGGGCTTCTCTGGGACATCTGAGAGACGGAGGGGTGACGTCCCAACACTGGACTTCCTTGAGCATGTGTGATAGATGGCTGTCGGCTGAGCACAGGGCTGCTCTGAATAGGCTGACCGAGGGACGGCTGTCTGCTGAGGACCGGGCTCTGCTGAGGTCCTGGCCCCAAAGAAGTCTGCCTGCTGAGGACTGGACTGCTCTGCGCTCCCTGAGACGGATGATGACCAAGGACGGGACTGCCACTGAGACCCGACACACCCACTTCAAAGCCATTAGCAGGTGATATTTGCTGGCTCATGACGAGAACTTCCTGATTAGCACTCGGGCGCTGCTGGAGGACGGGATTGTTGGTGGAGTCACTGATGTTGGCAAGGGGGCTTCCGTGACTGAGTGTGGTTTGAGTTGGAACTTCTGAACTGGGCGGGCTGGGATCTGAGGATGTATAGCTTCCTAAGAGGGTGCTGGGCCCAAGGTAGGATTGTGTGGGTGTAGTAGTGCCAAGATAAGAGGAGGCTGGCGAGCTAGAATCCAAGTAGGATGAAGTTGGGGTATTCAAGGCTTGATATGATGGAGTTGGAGTGGGGTAGGCACTCTCTGTAGCCTGGGAGCGGAACCCAGAATCAGTAGTGGGTTGGGACGGAGTGCTAACGCTACTCTCTGCTACGGCGTGATCGCTGAAAGAGAAGCAAGAGAAGAGTAAAAGTGAACATACTTCAGCGGCAACAGAAACTACTCTTTATAAGAAGGATTTATGGTTCATTTCACTGTTAAGACCTGACCTTAAAATGAACTATCTATATTACCCTTGTGAGCTCTGGATGGGACTGCTGCTGGACAAAGGTGGGTTCAGTGTGTGGGCAGTGGTGGGACTTGGACTTCTCTGCTTGGTTGTAGCATCTCCCAGTGGGCTAAGGCTTCGAGGCTCTCCTCCTGCCACTGCTGACTTGGCCACAGACTCCACATAGCTTCTTGGTGCTGCATATGAAAGAAAAACCCAACAAATAAAACTTTATGTTGGGTTTCTGATTCATAATTTTACAGGGTGGGCTGCGTCATTATTGACCATAAGGGTGAGAAAATGAAAAATAAAAATAGTAACCCTAAAGTGGAAATAACGTAAATAGTGTATGCTGCTGCTGCTGCTGAGAGTGATGGCAATGGCTTTGCCAAACATGACACATTGGTGGAAAACGACTGAACAAACATTTTGAGAAAAATGGGATGGAGATTAAAAGTCGATGATGATCCGCTGCATTTTAACTGGACTCTTACCTTCCTCACCCTCACTGCTCTCATCATCTGTGAAGGATCATTGGGATAAACCAAAGAAAGAAAATGTCATTTTTGACCAAACTGCTTTTATTTCACGGTTTCTCGGGCGATCTGAACTCAAACTTGTGCTTATATTGATCTACATTATATTCATTTATTTATCTTACATCATTAGAAAGAAAGGGAAACTTGTTTCACATTTATGTCTTCCCTAATGTTGTTTGAGTTACCAGGCTGATCACAAAAAAACTGAAATGTCAAAAGTGTTGCAACCAACCTGAGCCTGTTTGGTTGAGGAGGATTTCTGCTGGGTTGTGGGGCTTCAAACCCAAGGCTGACAGTGGAGTCTTGGCAAGCCCGGGAGGGGACCGACCTGAAGAGATATCAGGCATTTATCCCTGCACAGCATGGTATGTTACAGACATCTTGACAGCTGCTACCTGCACACGCAGTTTAACACCGACTCATCACTGGCTTTAGAAAATTAAGAGGCCATCTAATTAACTTCATGTTTAAATCTCTTAATATTCAATTAACAGGCAAAAAGCTGTCAAGACACAGTATTGCATTTCCGTCGATTAGCACACAAGAGTGCAGTGTTTAGAAGGATGCGGCCATGCCTCATGCTCTGATGGAGGGGCAAAACATGCATGTGACCAGTAACAGTAATAAAACAAGAGCTTTGACACAGTCTCTGCTGTATTGACACTGGAGGGAAAGAGATAAGGAGAGGAGTATGTTGCCTCTGAGGCCTTCGCCATTGGACCTGTATTGCTCTAATTATCCTAAGAATAAGTGTTATATTCCTGGTGACTCTTTCCAATGCATTTCCTGTCTTGTATCGGAACTCTTACAATTCCCACAGCTCCCTCTTTCCCTTCCAGCGCTGATATAAATAATACCGGGGGGGCTCAGAACAACACAATTATCAGGACAAGACGCATTGGCTGGGACACCATTGACATGGGGGGGGGGGACAGGGTGCTGGTTGCAGTGAAACAAAAAAGAAGCAACATGAACCCAAACACAAATGACAACAACCACACTGAGGGCAGCAGCTGTAGAGAGTAAAAGTTCATGATAATGGCTGTGTGTGTGTGTGTGTGTGTGTGTAAACAAAGTGCTGCTCTCGTGTGGTTCTCATGCCAAAGCAGTGCAGGACTGTGGTAAGTGACAGGTAAGGTGAGGTCACTCAGGTAGATAAAAGGGGCAGGGGTCGTTATGGCTGACGATGTGGGACAGTGGAACTCCGGTAGAGCCGTGCATCCTCCACTTACCAAAGAATTCCAATCAATTCTTTGCACTCGAGACCGCGAAGCCTCGCCTTTAATTGCAGGTGGTGATATTTGTGTGTTTGGAGGGAGGGACAGGTGATTTGAAGACACACGACTCAGAGGACAGTGTGGTGGGGAAATAAATCTGGTGTCACGTGTGCTCGTCACTTTGCCAACCATGCGCCTTCAACAAGTTTTGCAAGGAGTCGCAAAACTGTTCTGTTAACTGGTAACCAGTTAACTACAGTTTGTGCTCAGCTGGAAAAACAAGGTTTTGTTGCCCATCTTCACATTTTCGTACCTTATGCAACAATTTTCTCTGTTTCATTTAAGATTCCTTTATGAAAAAATGTTCTGCTCCATGTGACCGAGAACGCAGTGTTCCTGCTTTGAGTGGAAGGAGAGAACTTGTGCCACAAAATGGGTGTTAAAAATACAGTGTGTGTTTTATAACTAACTTTTATGGGAGTGTCCTGGGGGAGATACGCAAGAGGACTGGATGAGGTAATTGGCAGAGGTGGCTAAGAAAATGTTATGTAATACATGACCTTTTTTGTGGGGTATATGAGAGACCAACAGGGGGCAGATGAATGTATGTGGATATTTCCCCACGGTTGTATATTCTGGCTTGTACAGGTATATTTTGTGTTTGCCCAAATGATTAAAAACATCTGCAGTATTAAATTGACAACACAAAGAGAAATGTCTTCATTTAAAGTAGCTACATTGCAAAGAGTCCTTGTAAAGTTTTACAGAGTTTTGGCAAGCTGCATAAAGTTATAAAAATATATGCGTCAGAAGCAGGTCGAGGTGAAACTGGTAAAAATGGTCAATCATAAACTGCACAGAAAAGATAAATGTCACCCGCTGGTTTGTAAACTCCTGTTTTCGAGCCTCAGGTTTGGCATTTGTCAGTCACAAAGTAGCCACGCTCTAAAGTTTACCCTGCTTCATCATCCATTCTGCCCCAACCGGTCGCAGCAGATGACTGCCCCTCCCTGAGCCTGGTTCTGCTGGAGGTTTCTTCCTGTTAAAAGGGAGTTTTTCCTTCCCACCGTCGCCAAGTGCTTGCTCATAGGGGGTCGTTTTGACTGTCTGGCTTTTCTCTGTGTTATTGCAGGGTCTTTACCCACAATACAAAGCGCCTTGAGGCGACTGTTTGTTGTGATTTGGCGCTATATAAATAAAATTGAATTGAATTGAACATTAATTGGTGAGCATAATTTGCATGTTCTATTGAATAAGACCTGAAACTACTGGTCGAGAACATAAACCCATCAGGAAAGTGCTAACTGAGGTCATAGATCAAGTAAGAAGTGGGTTTTTCTCTGACTATGTTTTCATAATGCGTGCGGTCCCCTCATGTTTATTCCCACAGCTGTCCCACAGTTCGGCAATAACGAGATCAGACCTGAAACTGTCAAAAAGTACACTTTGTCACTGCACATTTTTCTTCTGTTTTCTAAATACTTGTTTATGTCTGTGATGTGCGTACAACTTTTGTGCACATTTCTAGCTAAGGCCCCCGCAGGGCGTGTGTGGTTCTAAGCATGTAGTGTAACATATAAGTCTTCAATATTTGTTTCTATGGAATTAAAAAAAGGATAAAAATAATCTGGTGTTAAACGTCATGATAATAATTAAAGAAATCTTGAAAAAGTGAAAGTTTTTTATGTAATTACGCCCGAGCTCCACAGTGCCCTCTGTCAGCCGGAGGGGGGGGGGGACTTACACAGGTTGAAGTAAGGGGTTTGTGGCGAGATGGGGAAGGCAGGGGTTTGGGGAAACGCCTCACCACCAACTGTGGGTGTAGGACTGATGGGACCGCCTTCCAGCTCCTCAAAGGCCTCTCGATAGCTGTGCATGTTTTTCTGGAGTGGGGAAAATAAATGCAAACTCTCATCATTGTTGGAGAGAGAGTGTTTTTTTAAAAAAAAACGTAAAATGTAACGTTTCTACCTCCTTTGGCCGTCCGCCGGGGTTCATCGCTATGGCGTTGACAAACTCTGGGGAAACACACCGAATGGGGGAGCGAACTGGGACATCAGGAGATGCGCTGTCATCAGGTCCATTCTGGCTCTGGCCGTCGCTGGTGATACGGCGGCGGGGAGCAGTTGTGGGCTCATCCGAACAGATCGCACGAGCCTGAACACCTAAGAAAAGTGGGCGAGCGTTACAACTCGGCAAGAGGTCAGCGCTGCTCTTTTATTCGGCTTCCATCACCGTCACCAGATGTTAATGGTTGTCAGCCATCGTGAGTGCTCACTGCACAGGCCACTGTGTGCATTTAGCAGACAATCAAACCAGGCAAAGCGTTCGCAGGAGCCTGAGGTTCTTTCATATTTAACATGCACATTCAGAAAGTTAAGACTAGATTAGCTGCCCATCAAATAGAAGCCTGTAGGTCACAAGTGTTATTCAAATGAAACCCACACTGTGACTGTTATTCCCCAAAAAACTCTGTGATATTCCAGCAACAGTTTTTAATACTGGGAGAAAATGCTCTGTTACGAACTCTTTGATATGCTGGTGCAAACTGAATGTTTTGGCTGAACCTCAGAGCAGCCAATAAGCTGATTTTTATTAATCGGATTTGACCTGAGAGCCAGAGAGAAAGCTAGCAGCGTAAAACAAACAGGACTGGAGTAAAGAAGGGTTTTATGCTAATATTCAGCACCATTGATTCAAAGGATAGAAGCAGCAAAGCCAGTGTGAAAGATTACCACTGGCTGCCCAGCGCTTTGAAACAAGACGAAGGTTAATGGGAGGAAGGGAAAACCATCAGGTTTAGGAAACAAAGAGGGGAACAGTGCGGCTCATAAATTCTGTGGTGGTGCTTGTGGTCTTGTTTCAAATTCTGCCGCTAAAACGTTTGTATGATAACACATCTGATGGACCTGGTTCTGTCTCAGTGTTTATTTGTGCTCTTTATTCACTTTTAAACGTCCTCGACTTCACACCTAAATGAGAAAATGTCTTACAGGGAGATAAACGATAAAGGTTTCCACACAGACTTTGCTTGGGGATCCCACCTGCGTGTCGTTTGCAACTCATCTTAGCATAGATTTCTCTTAATCTGAGAGCTTGACCCCAGCTGCGTTTGATTAACTAGTGTCAGCGCTAACCCAGCTAGCCCCAGCCGCTTCCAGCCTGTATCCAGCCAGCTGACGGGGTCACTGTTGGACCTGTCGTTGACATGATTCTCCAGAATCTCTTTTGTCTCGCTGTTGAGCAGAATCACATTCGACCGTCTTGGCATTGCTGGTGCCAGCAGGCCATCTTCTGCTCTGGAGATAAGGCGTGAGACGTATGCGCACACAACCCGAAAGCCTGACTGTTGTGGAACCTACAAATACTGATACCCCATTCCCTCCGCTTCACTTCGAAGTGAGGCAGAAAAGACTTGGCCGAATATTTTAGGAGAAAAGTTGCAGATCATGGCTATAAAACTGTAGCCGTCAGTTGGGAGAGAAGTCATCTTTCATCGCTTTAACAAAGATTTCCTGTCACTTTTCTCCAAAACTGAATGCATGTCTTATTTCTCTGTTGTTATTTTATGTATCGCTTTCACGCATCGTTTTTAAAGGACAGAAATCAGGGCTGGTCTATGTGGAATACCTCAAATATTTCAGCACTGGCCAAAATCTTCATCCTGACAGCTTTAAAACTATGCAGTCTACAGAAACGCACCGTTGCACTGAGCCTGGAAACTGACAGCCAGATGTACCCATGATACACTGCTCTACAGCAGAGCACTATCAAACACCATGCTGTTGCCTTAGTGACAGCTAATAGTTTCCAGCTGGGGCTACTGGTAATCCCTTGAACTGATATTTTTTTTTCTCTCCTCTCCTATTTCCGAACTGTTTAAAATCCATCTATCATGGCATGAATTCAGAAAACGAACTTGATAGGTGATCCTGTGACTTTTTCTATTCTTTTAAAGTGAAAAATACCCTTTCCACATGTGCACACCTGCGACTCAGAGAGGGCGTTTAAGCCCAGACTGAGCGGACGGCATTCCTGGCGAACTGTTCGGATCAGTGAGAGAATTTAGCCGACCTAATGATCTGCACTTTTGTTTTCGGGTTTATTGGTGTATAAATATCATGGCTGCAGATATAGTCTCAGAGCTTATTAAAGATCAACTTTAACATTTACCTGTGGGCAGTGTTGCATCACTGCAAAGGATCCTACCGTCTGTGGTAGAGAGGCCAGACTGACCCCTTTACATAGAACAATCCTGTCTGCATCGTGGTCACTAGTTCTCAAGGGACATATACAGCTTTACTGATGTTTCCAACTAGGACTGTGGTCCCTCTTTTACATTCGGTGTCTTTTGTCTGGCTTTGTAAATCTTGAAAGTAGCACATGTGAAAAAAGCAGCCTTGAATGAGCCCAGTGTATCCTGGCCTCGGCATTGTTCTCCAAGTTTGGCAAAACGGATCTTGTGACATGCAGTCTCCTGGCGAGGGACAGAGACTCCTTTGTGCTTCCCCTGTGTCGTTCTTGTGAAACTTTAACATTATCCCATTAGTTTTTTTTTTCTTTTTATGCCACAGTTGGGGTAATTCCCTAACCTTGAAGAAGAAAGCAGCAGCTGAAAACAAACAGGGGTGAAGGGTGAGTATGTACGAAGAAATGAATCAGTGGTTAGTTTGATGATGATGCTTCCTCAGACCCGATGATGACAGAGGGAAATGTATGGAAGAGAGGAAGTGAAATAAAAGGAGAAAATGAGCTGCTGCAGATGGGCACAGTCCAGTACTAAACTAGAGAAATTGTCAAATGCAAACCAAAGCCCACATCAATCAAAGGCAAAGCAGATACAGACTTGGTTTGAAGAAACACTTGAAAAAGAAAAAAGAAGGGGGATCTCCCTTTTTTTCCCCTTTCCTTGAAGTGTTCCTTCAGACAGGATGGGAGGACCAACCCGAGAGGGAGTGAGAACGGCGGTGCTCAGACTGAGAAGAGGTCATGCTGGGGATGACACTTTGGACACGAGCCGAGTACTCTGGGTAAACAGATGAATGATGAAGGAGAAGAATGATGAGCATAAAACTAAAAGGGGGGGAGCAGATGGAGGATGAGAGCTCTGTTAAGAACAGGAGAACAAGAAGATAACAGGAATTTTCTGTTCGTATAGAGGATGGATTTTGCTGAAAATAAGAGGTTGCATAATTTAAAGTCACCAAACAAATTACAAAAGTGCATTTGTGTTAAAGAAAGTAAAAGGTAGTAAAAGTAGTACACTGTATTTCTAACTCCTGATGCATTTTGAGCAGCAGAACGAAGTACTGCTGATTCTGGAAAACCTCTCTGTCACGTTCGCTGTCCGAGGTCATAGCTATCGCACTCCTTGTTGACTTTGTTCCATTTCTTACCGCTCTGCAGGAAGTCTCCAGTGCTTATCTAGGGATAGTCAACCTGCTGGACTGGAGAGAGCACTTCCTGTTTGAGCCTGAGTGATGGGGACTGATGATGTGACACGCAGGAAAATGAACAGCGTTTTCCAGGAGAGATGCGTATACGGCGCACAAATTTAGTCAGTCATGTGAAAGAGTTTCTATAGGACAAGTGGAGTCCTGTGAAAAACTAAGTGCAGCCCACGAGTCAGCAGCTTATAGAACCTCCCGTAGCAGCAATAAGTTGAAGTAATGGTTTTCTGCATGACTTTCAGTCTCCCAACTCTGGCCCCATCTTCTTTACATCATTGCTTCAGTTTATGGAGGTTTACAGGCAGACGTTCATGCACAGGGCTCACCACAGCATTTCAAGTCAGGTTGGGGTCTGGACTTTGGGCCATTGCAGCACCTTAATTCTTTTCTTTTTCCACCCATTCTATTGGAGATTTGCTGCTGCGCATGGACCAATTTAAGCTGAGCTTTATCTTTCAGACGGCCTCACATTTGACTCTAGAATACCTTGGTTTACAGAGGAGCCCAGGTCCTGTGGCTGCAAAACAAGCCCAAATTGTCACCCCTCCAACACCGTCCTTGACATTTGTATGGCTGATATGCTGTTTTTTGTTTTTACTAGACAACAAAATGGTACTTGTGCATTATGGCCAAACATCTCTACTTTGGTCTCATCTATCCAAAGGGCATTACAGAAGCAACTCCATGTACCATGTTCTACAATCTTCTTTCTTCTGGAAGCAGTAAAGTGGTATATTTACTTTGGACTGCATAGTTTTTCGCATTTTTCACGTGACTACAGTATGACCTGTGACAGACCTCATGGTAGCAATATTGTAGAAAGAGACAATGCCAGGCCAACAGCGCTGTCAACTCTTCATTAAAACATGCTCTACCGTTTAGAAATGGGCTGTGTGAGCAGTATACAAGAGTTTTGTGACATGTACTAAAAACTAAAGTGAAAGTAAAGCAAATATAAATTTGGATGTCAGTAACACCTTTTTTTGGCGGCTCACTCCAAAAGGTATTTTGTGCTCTCAAAGATGTGAACAGTTTGCTAAATTGGCATAAGTTTGTATAAAGGTTGTGCGACTCCAAATCTCTTTTTTTTTTTTTTTTTGAATATTGCAATATCAAACTTATTTCATCATGGGTTTTTGCAAAAATAAATTTAAAAAAAGCAACAATGCCACGAGTCAAATTTATCCATAACTATCTTTACACATTTACATAACATATGTGTATTATTGACACACATAGCTGAATGTACTGTAGGTTGAGATCCACGACCTTACAATTAATCTGTAGTTACATGCAATCTGTAGTAATGATTTTAAAGCTGGTTTGTTTTTTTTTTAATTGGAATGTAAAAATCAGTGAGATCAAATAAATACCTTTGGAAATACAACCTGCTGCATTATCATAGGGTTAAAAAGAGAAATATAAAGATTTGCTTTGGTCTAAGCATAAAATAAACTGTAATCTTACCAGCCACTCTTTGGGCCACCAGACCCTCAACAGTGAAGACTTCATCTGGCTCACTATCTCTTGGTTGGGGTGATGCTGAGGCAGTGCTTGGGCTTCTCTGGGGTTCGGAGGCCTCTGCAGGCTGGGGCAGCATGGTTGGTGGGTAAGTGTTGATTGTCTTGATGTGGCCACTTACAGTTGGGAGGCCTTGTGAGGAAGTACTAGTTGCAGCTGCTCCAGAGGTGTAACTCAGAGATCCCTGGACAGGTGCAGGCTCTGGTGTACTAGGTTTCGCAGGTGGTGATGAGTGGCTGGACACAAGGCCTGAAAAGTGGGTGTGAATGGTTGAATCAGCCTGGTACGAGGGCCTGGTTTGGCTCTGAGAAAAGGTTGGCTGAGTGGTCACTACAGCACTATTTTCCCGCAGTGGAACACTTTGGGATTTTGTCACCAGCGAACGGCCTGGCTCCAGGTCCATCATGAGGAGATTAAGGGTTTCAATTGATTGCTCAATCTCTTGTTGCGAGGCGCTGTGGCGATGAGGGAACTGTGGCAGGCTGTGGTGGCTGGGCATGGCTGCTAGAGTGGGAGGCGGACTAAAAGTGAGCCCTTCAGTCACTGGCTCTTCTGGAACGCCGAACCGCTGCCAAACATTGAGACCACGCTGGACGGCATCCCTACTACTAGTGGTGCGGGTGGGAGCTTGTGGCATAGACTTTGGCTCTGCACCAAACGACTGAGAGCGGTACAGACTGCCATTCTGAGTAGCCACATAACTACCCGAGGATGGGGTTGATCCACTGTGGGGCAATGTGACAGCCTTGCCAATCTGCGGTTGGATGGTTTCCAGAGGCTTTTCTGGGACGCTGCGCTCCAGATATGGCACATGGTCCTGGCCATTGATAATGGACTCAGACTGATAGTAGAGATCAGCTGGTGTAGCCCGCCCATCTGTGGAAGAGAATGTCCCAAGGCTGTCAACACTGTTGCCCTCTTGACTGGTAGGAAGCTCATCATCTAAAATGTCAGTCTCACGGTCAACGTTACTGTGCCCATTAACATGGACCTGTGCAGGCACCAGGTGAAGCATCCCTCCAACAGCAGATGTTGGAGTGGACAGGTAGGCCTGTCTGTGCATGGGCCCCTCCAAGCCACTCAGTAGCTGCTCTAGTTCCTTTTTCTCTTGGGGACTGATAGATTGTTGGGCAGGTGGAGCTTGTTGATGGACCGAGCGTAACTCCTCACCCGCAGCAATATGTGTTTGGCTCACTGTGGAAGCCTGAGGAGCTGCTGTTGCTTCATCAGTTCGGTCAGTTTTGATAGAGGCAGTAGAGTTTCCTGAGTCGCTGCTCACAGACAAGGCGTGGTCAACTGCAGGTAAAGCATGTTCAACGGCAGAAGGTGGAAGGCCGTTCGATGTGACTGTTCCTTCAACAGACTCCTTTTTGCGAACTTTGGCATAGAGGCTGCCGTCCAGGGGCCCTTGGGTATGAATGACTTCTAAAACATACAAGTATGAAAATGCATCATTAGAATCACATTAAGCCAAATAGAACTATCAACAATACCTACATTTTACTCAACCCTTTAATTTTCTATTGCCCAAGTATTTTTAAGAGCCACAGCAATTTGACCATTACAGAAATAAATGTGTAATTTTCTAAATATAAGCACATGGCATTCATCGGGACATTAAGGAGGAAAAAAGTGTGAGGACCTATCAGAGAGATGCTGGGTATCAAGAGGTTCTGTGGGCAGAGCCAAAGCAGCTGCAGTAAAATTAAACACTGGCTCATATCCACCTACTCTACCAACTTCAGGAAATGAGCGGGGTCTGTGGCATGTGCTGTGGAAAAAACGATGAAATCACAAGGGCCTACCTTACACTTTCTCCAGCCACTTGCATTAAACTTTGTCACCTGAGAAATACTGGCCTATCAGCAGATGAATTTGTTGTTGATTTGATTTTTCACACACACACACACACACACACACACACACACACACACACATACAGTATACTGTTCAGTCACAACCAAGTCTAACGAAGAGGAAGTAGGGTGCCCCAATCAGAAAATTTTAGTCATCACTGGAAAAATCTGCCTCACTGAGTAAGGAAGGCCTGGAGGCTTTTTCTGGCCCGTGCAACCCAAAGCAAAACAAAACAAAAAAGTCTGAAAACACACGTGTATTTATACACGTCAGCTTACATGCACATTTTTTCCTCTCTCATCCAGCCAACGCAGTAACCCAATGCCAACCGAATTAGCAGCATTTTCATGTGATCATAATGTGAGTCCAATCTTTAAGAAACATCATGCCAACAAAAATCGCAACCTACACCCTGCACACCATTTACTGACAGCTGAACATACTTCGGGAGAGTAAAAAACAAAAAACATCACCACCTCAAACAATTCCTCTTGTCTAGTCCCTCACTCATAGCACATGATTAGGCAAGCCCTGATAACCAATTCAGATTTTAATGTTGGGAAAAGAACTGCACAAAGACGCCGTCTGTGTCTCGGTACCTTATAGATATCTCCATCTCAGCTTCAGTGAATACGGGGCTCTGTAATGGAGCTTAGTGGGCGTACACAAGCCGGGTACTGCAAGGTCTCCTTGACTGGACCGGGGCAACTTGCCAAGGGAACGGCACACTGTCAGGCTGCTGGTGGAAACAGATCTGGTGGCTCCTGGTCACAGAAACATTGGAGGTTTTCTACTACTAATCCGTTAGCGAGTTTACTCTGGTAGATTTGTGCCCCATATGTAGGGAGAAACTGCAGAATCACATACCATTTGGAGACCCAACATTTGGTGTATACAGTCAGCTCACTGTCTCAATACTCAAAGTAGTAACTATTGTCATTACATACCGATTAGAATGACAGTGTTCAGATTTCTGGTAGCAGTTACTGTGGATGATTCACTGAAGTCTCTACTGAAAAGTTCACTGATAAAACAGGACACTCCAAATCAAGTCATCATGACATGTTTATGTAGCCCATGAAACTACTTGGGTATCAAGTGAGATGAGCGCGCACACATATACACACACTTTTAATGCATCAGTCATGCAGATAAACATAGACATAAGTCGTGAAAGAAGAGCCCTCCTCACTTTCTCCATTTCAGTACCTTTATAATCACCTGCCCTGTAGCCAAATGTGACTCCAGCGCAGCTAATTTGACATCCTCACTGCTTCAGCTACAGCACTTTAACAAGCTACCTCAAAGTAAGTCACAGCCTTGTCAAAGGAAATGGTAGAAACACCTCAGCAGGAGGTGGTTCCCCTACCTGTGCGAGCAGAGGATGAGAGTACAGTCCCAATCTAAGCTGGGAAAAGCCCTGCAGAGTAGCCCCCGGGGTGGGGCATTAAGAATTACAGCAGGAGTTGGTTTTGGCTACTGTTCCCGCTCCTCCTCCCTCTCCTGAATAGCTTGCTGTCTGGACGGAGAGCTGCTGCTGCTGGCTGCTCGGTGGCGTGCAGTGGTCTAAAGGCTGCCCCTGTTATGTGTGCGTATGTGGGAGGTCTATCATAACAGGCTATTTAACGGTTTACGTGAGAGGTGGAGGGTAAGGGGCCACCAAATTCCACAGTATAGAGTTTGATCAAATGACATCAGTCCCTTTAGGCAAGACTCTCTCAAACACACCTACTTTCTTAAGGTATGGCTTGTTGTGAGTTATGGGCATTTATATTCTAAGAGACCATCTTTTCAATACATATATATATATATATATATATATATATATATATATATATATATATATGACAGTTACCCAGACACGATGAATAACATATTTAAGCTCTTTTCAGGTACACACAGATGCCCATTCTTCAGCCGATCACTGTCAAACACTCGTGTAATGGAAAGAGCTACATCGTCCAACAACAGTCATTTAATGAGCACTCGCCAAGCTAGGAAGCAGGGCGCAAACTCCACCCCGGTGCAGGCAGATGGAGAAAACAGAAAAGCTTAGTGGGTAAAAAAACAGAACAGCAAATGCTGATCTGATGTGTGTAGTTACTGTCCAGCTAAAACAACAGATAAATGGTTATTTTATATGAATTATAGCAGCTGTTTGTTACATCTTCTAACAATCTTTTTTTCCCCCACAATTTGAAAAGTGTATGATGCATGTTATATCACCACTTTATTACTCCACAGCAAAATCCAGAACAATGGACAACAATCACATGACTCTGGCCTCCACAAACTTTAGATCCTCCTACTTAGACTAACAGATTGTCACCAGCTCCCTTCGTTTTTCTGGCTTCCTCATATCCTTCCCTGCGGTCTATTCTTTGAGCAATGTTAATGACGGTAAAGATTGCAATGCCTTTAGTGCTATGGTTTCACTGTCCCATCTAATTAAAGCCCAGTATAGTCATCCCTCTTTAATTAGCTTGCGTTTTCACTTTAGATACGACGGGACTGATCGGCAGAATTTGTACTACAGGAAATCTAATCTGTCACTTTACACTTGTGAGACTTTTCTTAGGGGAGGAGGACTATTTATGTTGAGGTTGCTTCTGTGTATGCTGCTATGTCTGCTGCTGAAATGAAATGAAATGAACCAACGTGAGCCTCTACAAATAACCTTTGACAGGGTTCCTTCATGTGATAAGAAAGGTCATATGTATGCATGACACGCTACACTCTGCGTGTCCATGCTGGTGTGTTTTTACATAATCCCTAGGAGGTAAATACTTGCTTAGTGATCCCAGGCATGTTACTCAGAGGAGAATCTCTGCAGCCCAGACCTCATAGCTTTAACTAATTATAACACAGCAGGAGAGACTGAACCAAGTCTGACAACTGTGGAATGACCGTTTGGTCTACATCCGCTCTGTTAGAGAACGGTGACAAACACTGTATCACGTAACGCTTTAGAAAGAAGCAAAACAAGATCATGATCAGGAGATACAGTGGGAGTCTAGACTGATGTACAGCACGGTGCAAATATCTTGAGCCACCCTTCATTTCTTATATTTTGCTTCCAAGAAGCCAGACTTTATTGTAATTTTTAAAGTGGTCTTAAGTAATAGTCCCTCGGGCTATCTGAAGAGCTTGAGGAAGAGTTTTTCTTTGGACATTA
This sequence comes from Pterophyllum scalare, assembly GCA_024447675.2. Taxonomy (NCBI): domain Eukaryota; kingdom Metazoa; phylum Chordata; class Actinopteri; order Cichliformes; family Cichlidae; genus Pterophyllum; species Pterophyllum scalare. The sequence continues at coordinate 23,936 of JAMQGT020007930.1, forward strand.
TCCCCATTTCTTTAGTTGAAAATTGCTCTGAAAAATGCCAAAGATAACACAGTTTGACAGACATAATATTGTATTTTTGCACCAAGAAGGTGATTCCCAACGAGCTATTAGCCAAAACTGTGGCACATCAACATTACTGAAGCAGTGTGGGATCATTTTGATAGAAAATGGGAGAAAAGGCAGCCAACATCCAAAGAGGAGCTCCGAATGTCCTTCAAGAAGCCTGGAGAACTATTCCTGAAGACATTACAAGAAAACTGCCTGAGAGAGTTCGTGTGTGTTGAAGAATAAAGGTGGTTCATACCAAATATTGACTTTCAAACTCATTAGAATTGTTCAAGCTCTGTTTATACCTTTATATACTGTATTTCCATGTGTGTTTGCACATGTTTCAATAAACTGCTGCATCTAGAATACCAGTGAAAAGTTTGGACACACTCACCCATTGGTAAGTCCAAACATTTGGCTGTTACTGTACTTCCCTTTTTCCTAGCAAAATACAAAGAAATGAGGGGTGGTTCAAGACTTTTGTACAGTACTGTATTAGACCAGAGAAATGGGGAAATAAAACTGTAGGAAGGCTTGTAGCTAGAAGGTGGTCCCAGATATTTTGAGGTTCTGTGGGCCAGATGGTGCAACTGTGTGACCTTTGAACTTTGAGCTGTGACCCCTGTGGCAATAGATACCCCCTTACAGCATGTTTCTCCTCAAGCTTAAAAGTATAAACACACATGTGGTGCTCTTGAGAGAAGAAGTGTGTGTGGTCACTGCTATCTAAACTAGTCGGGGTGGGGGAAGTCCACGTCTTCTGGCCCCAAGTGTTGCATTAATAAAAAGCAATGACGAAACACTTTCTGAGAATATCCCCTAAGGCCTCGGTGCTACAAACACTAATAGCTGGACAAAAATATTTACATTTAAGAAGCCCGGATGAATAAAGAGCCTCAGTATCTTTACATGAAGGTGTAACAGTATATATTTATAGCCTGGTGCCATATTTGGTAAAAGTTAATGGCTCAACTATTGATTTGACATTAAAGCAAGGCTTTACTATATGACTGGGCTCGAGGACACCTATTAAAGTAATACTGTGGCCTCATAAATGATCTACGCACAAGAGGCTATCAGGTGTCCTAGGCTGGATTAATTTGACTTGTCAAAACTAATGTAAAAGAGTCAGGGAAAAAAGTTAATAAAGCTGACCTGAAATAATAGCATAGTGCTAGTCATGGTAGCAATATTATTACTGTGAAGAGACTTGGTCCATGGATGTACATGGAAGCACAGTTTGGCTGATACCAACACCCACAGTGCCTAGTCAAATGTAAGTACAGGAACTTGTCCTTGCTAAATGAACACTTGCCCTGCAGCTCATTAAATATAAAAGAAAAACCACTGTGAATCAATCTGTGTAAGTGCAGACTCTTTGGAGTTGGGGAAACAAAGGCCACGGTAATGGATGGTGGACTCGAGCAGTCGGGAAAACGTATTGATTTCCATCGATCACTTCAGCCTAGGAAACACCGTCCTGATTACAGGTAGTAATATCTGTATTCCAACAATAAACTTCAAAGATGAACACAAAGTAGATTGGCATCAAATAATACACCCTCTTATCCAAGTGTATCCAGGTATTTTGTAACCTATAGCCACTATTGGTCAGACATAGTAACTATATTTAGCACAGATACTTCTATAAAACAAATCCAAAAGCATAGCCATAACCTACGCACACCACGAGTTATAAATCAGCCCAACAGCTCATCCTTGCAGGGCATTAGGTTTCATCCTGGATGAGGCCGTGTCTCAGGAAAAGTCATCAACGGTCGTTAGCAGCAGGGCTGCAAAAGGAAAATCTTGAGGGCCAAATGAGGAGAGAGTCTGATGAGCTGGCTGGAGCTATCTCACTCTAGAGGTGAAGAGAAGCTTTGATGAACCCACTCTTCATAGCCACGGTCTGGAATTACTACAAAGTAAGAACCGCAACATTTCCCTTCAAGCCTTGATAGTTTATGCAGATCTTCCTCAAAGCACTCTTGTCGGCTCTTGTTTTAGTCAACATCCTCATAAATGTCTCGGACACTTGCTGGTCTTGCTCCTAACTGATACTTCCTGATATTAGAGCTGTACCAATATGATTTTATGATGCGTTAAACTCTTATCTTAAGTACCTTCAGCCAACAAAAAATCATTTTTTTGTGTATTATGTATAACGTTGTAGTGTCCCAAATTACTGCTGTTACTCTACCTTTTAAGGCATGAGACAGAAAGGGGAAAAAAACAGGACACCTGAATTTTAAAAAAGTTGAAGATGAGATTATGAGGTGGTATTTCTGTAGCACACTACTACCGAGAGTTAGTGGAAGAAGTAGTTGTTCAAGGGTTTCTTTTTCACCACTTTCAGTTTTTCATCAGTTTTAATTGACCATAATCCATTATTTTTGGGATACACGTGTCACTAGTCTCTTCTTTGCATCTGACCAAGATGGCATAAGAAGTTCCAACTATCCCTTCATATACCATTCCTATCTGTGCCAGTCGGCAACCTAAACAACCAGTCTTTAGTGCAGCAGCAACAAAGCCACAGTCCCTCACTGGCTCCTTCCCTTTCTAGCTTTGTTTTGGTAAAAACACATAAATCTGGGGTAATGCTATCAGGGACTGAATCTAGGCAGTGATTGTGCCTAGATTCCTGCCTCTCAGGAATCCTAAACTATTGATGGCACTCAGATGAGAGAAATGGAAGTTCCTTGATGTTAGTATAACACTTTTTCTCCCCTGTGAAGTGAAGAATATCGTGTTCTGACAAAGACCAGAATAGTGCATGAATAGACTTCTCTTTAGACGCAAGATAATAACAAGGGAGGAGAGGCCAATTATTCCCAGTGGAACCAAAATGGAAGTGAGTTTGCGCAAAAACTGTAGGCCCTTTCTTTATGTGAAGTTGATCTCCTGTGCCTTTCCACCTCTTTGGCTCAGAAGAAGAGAAAAGAGAGCGACCCATACAGAAGTGTGTGCCAGGCCAGTAACAATAAACAAGACGGTGGCATCCAAGAAGAAAACATTTTGTACTGCTCTGCCTATTTTCTCCTCCACTACTTGATTCAAAAGGTTTGGGAGACAAACATAAAGTGATCTTAACTGTGCAATAAGTATTCCAACACCTGAATGAACCTGAAGGTCTGAATGAACATTTGGCA
>JAMQGT020007931.1:0-53354 GCA_024447675.2 Pterophyllum scalare
TCCCTTCTTTGATTCCACATTTTAATAGAGAAGGGAAGAATGTGATAAAGGGAGCAGATGATGCCGAATAAATGATGATATGCAGATGATGTCACTGTAGACGATGGCTAGATTAAATTTATGATGATTTGATTTTGAAATGCAGTCATTTTTATCTCGAGTGCTGTATTTCTCTACATTTCAAATTGTAATTGATACAGAGTATATGCAAAGGGCGCACCAAAAGTCTGTTTAAAAGAAAAATTACATGTAAATGGAACAAAAGTTAGGTGAGGGGAGCAGCGGAGATGGTTTTTCAGGGGTAGCAGCCTGTGAGCAGTACAAAAAGAAAAAAAATGGCACAAAAATACCAGAAACAATTAAATGTGTTTTTAACAATGGCAGTCATTGTTAAAATTGGCTTTTTCTGATTAGTTCAAAACTAATTTAAGTAAATTTGCCCATCAAATCACTGATTTAATGCACGATCCACTCTGCTAATTTAATGCCACAAATATGCAAGAGCTCTTATGACATCCATCTGTTTTCAGACATAAATGTTTGCTTCAGTCCGGTATCTGGTCTATTTTGAACAAAAAGTTAGATATTCACACACTGCAATGCAAAAAAAAAAAAGTGAAGGCATGTCACTGGTCTTTATTTTAAGCAGAAAATGAAACTCTTGAGATTAAGAATATTTTTTTGCAAGAGTGTCTGGGACTGACATAGGCAACATTAACCTCGCACCACGACCTGTCTTACAATATGGAAACAGTGCGAACCACTGAGCCACTGCACTACCAATCCGATGGTGTTGTTCCAAGACCATCATTACAAACAGCTATAGCGACATCATAGTTTAGACTCACAAAAAGCAAATGAATAGGTCAAACATTGGACTTTCATCCAAGAGAGTGGGGTTCGTATAATTTAAATCTGTAAAAAACAAGATATGATCAATAATTACTGAGCTTCAGCCCATAAAAAAAAAAAAAAAGGACCTCTCCTTCAAGGTCATCTTCTCCGGCTTCCAGCGTGACTGATATTTCAAATTGCTTAGTATTGTCCCATTTCACTAGTGCATCTGTGATGCATGCTGGAACTCCTCCAGTGCGTCAGAACATTGACCCTTAAACTTGATTTTCATTTTGTGGAATTGAAAGAACTCACATGTAGCCAAATCTGTAGAGCGGCGCAGGTGGTGAGCAATAATTGTGTTGCTGTGGCCAAAAATGTTTTCAATGCGCTGTGTGGTGGCACACAATGGCACCTTGGCATGCACCAGTTTCTGCTGTTTCTGCTGAATGTTTTCCCTTAGATGCCTGAGACTGTTACAGTAGAACTGTGCTTTGAGAGTCTCACTCTGACAGATTAATTCAAGATGTACAACCTTGTGAGTCTTGGAGCGAAAGAGAGGGGTGAAAAAACAAAAGCATGCGGTCCGGCTCTTGTTTGGAAACTTTTCAATTCAAAACTGCTGTTTTGTCTCTGCCACATAGCTGGAGACACTTCTCTTGTCGCCAGTCTTTATCCTCTATAGGAAAACTGGTGATTTTGTAAAGGAAGCTGATATTTGCTGCCTGTGCTGACATGCAGACCACGGTGAAGTGCAAGAGGTCACATTAGGACTTCTATAAGTTTTTTTTGCTAGTATTATGCTAGTACAGTCACAGTAGAGTAAAAATAGACCGGCAACCATCTTGTTAGTTTGAAAAACAATTGGTGGTTGCCCAGTGATTGCAATGAATTTTGTTGTAGTTGCGGCTACCAACCGGTCACAACTGTCCGCTTTTGTTCACAGGGCAGTTGCACAGGTTGCCTGGTGAGAGGCAATCTGTCCTCAAACAATCACAGTCCAACTCGGAGCGACTGCAGTCATTCTCAGACAGAATGGTGAAGGTTCTGATGAGAGCAACTCGTTTGTGACGCATCTCTTTGCAACCGGGACTTAACTCAATAAGTTGCCAACTGGTTGCGTTGTGGTTATATTCCTATGTAAAAAGCAACCTTGCCGATGCCATTTTGCTGTTAAACCACCATCCTGCAGCAACTATATCACTAATTATGGAGGAATTTCTGAATGTCTGTTTGAAATCCGTTTGTGTAAGTAGTTCATATGAATTTCTGTGTATGTAGATGGCAGTAGATTTATCACAGTTAATCGCCGTATTATCACAAAGGAATTGCATGTAATTGTCAACTTGATCACAAACTGATAGCAGACTGATTCCATCTCATTGCTGTTTTATCGTTATCTTGATGCATCGATCACTTCCGGTCAGTTGCTGCTTTGATGGTGGTAGCTGACTGCAAGTGGACCAGACTGCAAGCCTGGTCACTGTCTTTAAAGATCACAAGTTCATGGCACATGGTTTTTCCTGTAGTGTGACTTGAAGGACTTCTGTAAGCTACTTTAAACCTGCCCTGCCAATCGATGCTTTGGAACACACACTTTATTCTTCAATACTTGTGGTACCAATTTTGTATGTGGCCTCCTTTAGTTTAGTAATACCCTTACAGCTTCTCAATGGGGTGTGTGTCTGATGTTTAGCAAAGGCAGTGCGGTTAGAAAAAAAATGCACTTCTAAACAGTAATTTCTCAGGGTGTCTGCAAAATACTTTATTTTAAAATAGTGTAAATGGGAAACATGTACTGAACAACAGTGCACATATAAAATTCAAAGCTAACTGAACTCTTCTCAAAGAAGCCCTTGAACATTTCCTTCGCCTCTGATAGTGAATCCATGAGAAATCACATCTCCATTTAAAGGAACAAATCTTACTGTAAAATGTGGGCATTTTAAATGCTGGTGTGTACAAGGAAAACAGCATGAGTACATAATGAAAGCGCACGGAGAAAGAAACTGAAACACTGAGTTTCAAAGTGCACTACTTCCCAGTGCTTACAAATCACCGAGGCAGCATTTGACGTACTGCCTGTACGTTCAACAACAAAGTAAGACGAGAAGCGTGAGCCAAAAGCATGGCTCCGTAGGGGATCGTGAGCAGGCACGGCAGCCATCGTATTCTTTGACGAGAATAGAGTAGGTGTTGTTTAATTGCTGGGGATCTAAGGTGGTGTGAGAGCAGGGTGTGAATATAATATAAATAATTTTTGATAAAATGTTCAAGAATGACAGCAGAATTCCTACTGTCTCTCTTGTGCCACGTTGTGAGCGTGTGGATGTGTGGCGTCGATGTTCGCGCATGTGTGAAGTGACTCTTTTCGCTCTCGTCCACAGCTTTCTGGCTGTTTCCAGAAAAAAACTGAAAAAAAAATGGTTATCAAAACCGTTCAATATGTGTTAATAGCCCCCTCTCCTTTTTTTCCCTCTTTTTTTTTACATTGCAATATGAAAATATCTCCATCACGTATAATTATAAATGGGTGAAGTTTCAATTTCCCAACTTCCAGCAAATATAATTAATCAAACTAATTTGTGACACATTTAATAAACTTGATATTGCCTTTGGTAATGAATTGCACTTGAGCAAAAAATTAATTACTCTTCCCTATTGTGGCGTGCAAATACGGAAATAATTTAATTAGATCTTGAGACCTATTGCCAAGCTATTTTATAAAAGTGTTCATTTGGGTTGTGTTCGTTGTGGAAGGTAAAGTTAGCCAATGCATTTATATTTTGTTGAATGCATTCTTAATCAGTTTGTTGCTAAAATATTACTTAGATTATATTAGAGGAGAAGAAACATGGACCTTTTTAAAATCCATTGTTCCGTCAAAAAGATCTTAAACCTCTGAACAGCAACATACAAATCTTGCTGTTCAGATGTTCAGATGTTCTAAGGCTCCTTGAAATCCCATAAGCTAAATTAGCAGGAGGAATTTTCTCTTTCACTTTCCAGTTTCCTGTGTAACAATTTTCTGAGGACTGCACGCAACTGAAGTCATGTTTAAAAAAAAGGCTGTTTTAGGTCTCCAGCAAACACATCTAACACTAACTCTTTTTCATTTTTCTCTTTTCTCCCCCATTTTTAAGTCACCAGACTTTGCCTGGCATGTCTTCTATGCAGCTCAAATCAGTATCTCTCTGAATGTAGAGGCATGAACATCGTGGCAAGCATGATTGTTTTTGCACCCAACGGTTGTCTTGATTTTGTATGGAATTTTAAGGCCATTCTTTGGGAAAAAATGATAATGGATTAAAACCTTTGCCAGTTGTAGATCACTTTTCTTATAGTGAAAAGTGTTCAAATGGGTCAAATTCCCATGAGTGTGTGATCCTTTGGAGTATTTACTATTTTACTTTTTCTTTTCTTTTTTTTTGGCTACATTGATCAAATACATTGATTAGATTCTTGTTTCAAAATTTGTATTATTCATAAGTATAAACAATTTAGATCATTTAGAAGTTGTACTTCCACTGATTCATGCATGCTTTGAATTTGGGCTGCCGTTTCCCTTTGCTGGACTTTTATAGTTAAAACATGATCTGTTTATTTTTAAAATATGATTTCATTAGAAACACCAGGAAGTAAAGTTCAGTTTTATTAGTTTTTTCCTAAAATTAATTTGCTGAGGAGCTGAATAAATAAAAGTTTTATCAAGAGAAGTTTATTTATTTTTAAGTGAGGTGACAGAGTATTTCCAGTTAATTCCATAGTCCAATAAAAGAAAAGGACAATCAGTTCCTGCAGAAAAAAAATATCATATTGTCAGTTTGCCACCATTCATTAAAATTAGCAGTCTTGTTCATTTTTTGTGCTGCTTTTTTTTTTTTTTTTTTTTTTTTAACATTAGAACCAAAAAAAAAAAAAAAAACATTCAACCAGCAGCTCAATACGACTGCTGGTGGGTTTATAGATATTTTATACTGAATGACACAAAAAAGGTGAGGCGTCAGCAAAATCTGGCATTTATGATCTGTCATCTCTGTCTACAGTTCTGTTTTATTGTATTTTTACATCATCTTGTATACAGCTGGGAATTAATCTCGTACAAATCTTATTCCATGGACAAACAGAGACGAGAGTGGGAATGTAATTTGTCTCTGTTTATATGTGTGCAGTCTGTGATGAGGATTGGAATGAGATTGGGGATGTTTGTCCATGCATATGTGTGTGTGTGTGTGTGTGTGTGTGTGTGCGTGTGTATGCTTTGTTCATGTTACAGTAAAACCTCACCAAGCCTCACACAGAGCCCAGTTGGGGCTGTATTATGCCTCACCAGCTAACTAGCACCCCCTACTGCAATGCCACTGCAGCTTAGTGACATGTTGATTTCACAGCTCTTCAGGCCTATGTGGATGTATGTTTGTGTGTGTGTGTGTGTGTGTGTGTGTGTGTGTGTGTGTGTGTGTGTGTGTGTGTGTGTGTGTGTGTGAGATCCTGCTGGATGGATGGGGAGCCTGACACCCTGCGGTGGTGCAGACATGGTTACTGAGCTGGTTGTCCCATGTAAACAGCTTTCAATTGAAGCCTTTAAGCACTACTTCTCCGTGCCTTTTTTTTTTTTTTTAAATTTCCTCTCAGCATTCAGCCTTTTTTGCATTCAGTTATCTTTCTTCTCCCTGAATCAGTGACTTTGTGTTGAATCACTGAATGGATGCAATTGTGCACATTAAAGCACACCCTACTTGCTGACAAATACACTATTGCACATCATTTGGTCCATTTTAGCACATTGATCTAGTTGTTGAGGTCAATATTGTCCCGAGCTGTAAGTCACGTGTGTGTGCGTGTGTGTGCATTTGTGTGTGTGTGTATGTATGTGTGTTTTATGGCTAATGAGGGAGGGCTGGTGAACTGCCCAGGGGGCCCTTCCAGGAGCTCTACTCCAACTCAGACAGTGGGATGATTAATGGAATGTAAATGTTGATGGATTATTGAACAGGGAAATGATAAAGTTGGCCCTTGCTCACATAAAAACTAGGCAAGACACCAGGAGTCGATCGGAGTGTGTGTGCATGTGTGCGAGTGCGAAAGCGCGGGGGTGTTTATAGGGGCAAACCTAATAGCCTGAGGTTTAAAAGCCACGACCCTTTAATCCGCTTTTAAACAGCTAAACATGCAAGCAAAAACAAGGCTGGTAAAAACCAAGCAGAGAGCTGAATCAATAAGATTTTTAAGTGGGTCATCAATAGTCTGAGAAATAAAAATTGCACTGATATGATGTAATTAAATCCTGAATTGGATAATCACACTAAATTACAATTCTTTGTGTTCATTCTCCTTTTCATTTTTGATGTAAATTCACTTATAGACTCGTATCAAGTCAAAAATGGAGTGAGTGGAAAACCTCTGCTCTTTGTCTTATTCAATGGCTCCACATTAAGTCAGCTCGAGTAATTAATTTCCAGCAGAAGGGAGGCACTCATGGACTCAATACTAAATGAGGAAAAATTATATGCCGGGTAATGCGTGGCCTTATGAATAGAGAGATACCCCGACAAATAGGAGGGAAAAACTCAAGTCAAGATGAAACATATCTCATATCAAACAGTTTATGTTGTGATTAATTTATTCCTGGTGTCGGTGAGGTTTGTAAATTTGTGTGTCTGTCTAGGGGTACGCTAATGCACAAACATGCTGTAAAGCAGCCTAGTGGATTTATCAACTCTAATATAGAGACTTGAGAGAGAATAAAGGCTGGAAGTAGGAGATAGACAGTTTAAACTTAAATATGATTAAATCTTCCATCAAGATGCAAAGCGATTGAGTGTCTTTTTTATCAAAAGAGAAAAGTTGGAATATACCACAAAATTAAGGAATAAACAGAGCAAGACCCTATAACTTGTTTCCTTGACTTTGAACCTAACACCTCTGTATCTCACCATCTTATCTCCTCTTGGATGCTTAAAGTTCAGCTCAGCGGATTTGAATCAACAGACAAACTTCAGGCAGGGGGAGAGGGGGTGGAGGGGGGAGGGGGGTTAGTCGATTGTTGCTCTCGCCACACACGAGCTGAATACAAGAAGCCCATGCAGGGCAGCCCGTGTGCTGTTTTTACTAGACCTCCCCAATAGGAACACACACACCATACCAAATGAAGCTCCTCTAAAGGCCACTTGCATAACTCTTCAGTGAAGAATGACCTTTTATTTTTTACTGGTACGACACCAAGCCACAGACAGACAAGGACTGAACAGTGTAATAAGTTCCATGGCTTACAGAGCCCCTCTGAAGATTTATTTATAGTAAAGCATGTTTCTGTCTCGTTCTGACAGAATGGAGTAAGTCCTTTCAGGATTAGTTTTACATTCATAATTAACCGGTAAAATCGTGGTTTATATATAACTCAAACCAAAATCCTTAATTGTATCCATTTCTGGACATAGACAGTGATGGAGGAAATATTTTTATTTTAATAAAATAGACAACACAACCATTTAAGAATGCTTTATGAAAAGTAAAGATAATCAAAAAAATTAGATAAGTATCGCTAGTGAGTGAAGAAACTGCCTGTAGTATTGTATACTGTCAAATATATATATAAAACTTGTCTCGCAGTATCTGCTCTAAGTCATCCCACAAAGTTGGGAGCATGAAATTGTCCAAAATGTCTTGGTTTGCTGAAGTATTAAGAGTTCCTTTGAGTGGAACTAAAGCGCCGAGCCCAGCTCCTGAAAAACAACCCCACACCATAACCCCCCTCCTCCACCAAACATTACACTTGTCGCACTGCAGTCAGACAAGTACGGTTCTCCTGGCAACCACCAAACTCACACTCGTCCATTGGATTGCCAGACAGAGAAGTGTGATTTGTCACTCCAGAGAACACGTCTCCGCTGCTCCACAGTCCAGTTGTGGTGTGCTTTACACCACTGCATCCAACACTTGCATTGTGCTTGGTGATGTAAGGCTTGGATCCAGTTGCTTGGCCAAGGAAACCCATTTCATGAAGCTCTCTACACAACGTTCTTGAGCTAATCTGAAAGCCACATGGAGTTTGGAGGTCTGTAGAGACTGACTCTGGAGAAAGTTGGCAACACCCCCAAAATCAAAGTGGAAAAAATGATGCAGTAGGCTGGTCCATTTTGCCAAAATTTAATTGAAGCAACTCAAAATGATACTCAGTAGTTTGTATGGTCCCCACATGTTTGTATGCATGCCTGACAATGTTGGGGCATGCTCCCAATGTGTCGATGGGTGGTGACCTGGAGGATCTTCTCCCAAATCTGGTCCAGGGCATTACTGAGCTCCTGGACAGTCTAATGTGCAACCTGGTGGCGTCGGATGAACTGAAACATAATGTCCCAGAGGTGTTCTATTGATTTAGGTCAAACGAGCATGGGGGGCCAGTCAATTCCTTCATCCTCCATAAACTGTCTGCTTACTCTCTCCACACAAGGCCCGGTATTGTCATGCACCAAGAGGACATCAGGACCCATTGCACCAGCGTAGGGTCTGACAACAGGTCAAAGGATTTCATTCTGATACCAATGGCAGTCAGGGTGCTGTTGCCTAGCCTGTAGAGGTCTGTGTGTCCCACCACGGTCATGCCTCCCCCATACCATCACTGACACACTACCAAACAGGTCGCGAACAATGTTACACTGTATAACATTCTCCACAGCTTCTCCAGACCCTTTCATGTCTGTCAAATGTACTCAGGGTGTACCAAGCCTCATCTATGAAAAATGCACTGTGCCAGAGGTGGACCTGCAAATTCTGGTATTCTAGTTGCAGTTGCCAATCAGGCCCCGTGGTGCTGGGCAGTGAACACAGGGCCCACTAGATGACGTTGGGCCCTCAAGTCTGTTTCTGATTGTTTGGTCAGAGACATTCACACCAGTGGCCTGCTGGAGGTCATTTTGTAGGGCTCTGGCAGTGCTCATCCTTTTCCTCCTTGTACAAAGGAGCAGATACCGGTCCTGCTGATGGATTAAACAAGGAGAGAGAGCGAGAGAGTGCTTGTTGTTACTGATCCATTAATGTGCATAGCATACATGTAGCTAATTAAGAGTTAGATCAGCTAAACACTGTTGGGTTCATATGTTAGAATACATCATATAAGATGAAGTTATTGTATATTTGCATATGTAAGTAACTGGTACATATTGCCACTGGAAGTAGGGGCATGAAATTAAGTAGCTGAATGGTACAAGCATCTCAAATTGTACAAGATTTTAAACATGTTTCAGCTGTAAAATGCAATGGAAAAAAAGGAAGATACAAATTGTTAGTTATAAAAAGAAAGTAGATAAATAAAAAATGAAATGTTTTATTTTTCTGCAGATAAAATAAGTTCTTCAGCATGCTGTGCAACCCTCAAAACATTCTCTTGCCAGTCTGTGGCAGATGCTGCAGCCTCATCCTGCCTGCCTGCATGGTGACAGGCTCGGGCTCTCTGGCTAACAAGCCAGTTGTGGGAAAGCACAGTTGTGGCATGAAAGCCTCCCTAGTGCTGTGCCATTACCCAGCTCCCGGCAGGGTTGAGGGAGATCATCATTTTCACATAACAAACCGTAGATTATTATTTTGCAGACTGTTTCCTCAAGTGGAAAATTAGCTTCCGCCAACCAGGCGTCTTTCCGCCCCCATTCACCAGCAACAATTTACCACGCAAAGAAAAACTGCGTAAATGAAACTAATCGCAGGAAAAGCGATCCCTACCTTCTGTTGGCAGAAGCCATCAACCAGCTCTGAGATGGGATGCTTATAACTAAGCCCCTAAGAGGTGGGGGAGCGTACAAAAAGAGGCAATAAATTGTTGTTTGTGGTACAATTTATCTGTATTTGTGTCCAGTTCATTTGGATGCACAAATGATTGCATTCATTACAGGAATGTCTTTTGTTATGCTTGGATATAGCAGCTGGTGTTGCATATAATTAGCTGCACAATCTGGTGTCGTTCACAAATAGTATTTTCCATCAAATGTGATGGCATGCACTACATTTGAAACACCAAATAAAGTACACTGACATGAACTCACAGTGATTGCTTTAAATATGCAAAACACTTCATCTTCATCAAGTCATGGGGAGATGTTCGGCCACGACTACGGTCGAGTCAAAGTGTGCAGTCATTTTCAGGGGCTGTTAAAAGATATGCAAAATTAACCTTGAGCTCAAACTGAGTGATCGATTTATTAGCCTGTCCATTTATTAGACAAATCATTTCTTTTCACTAAATGATGGATGCATGGGGGATGTGTCAGAGGTGTGTGTGTGTGTGTGTGTGTGTGTGTGTGTGTGTGTGTGTGTGTGGTGTGTGAGAAAGAGAGACACAAGAACAAATCATGACAGGTTGGCCAGTTAGCTCATGCTGGAATGTCAAGAGAATAAGGCTTATACTCCTTTAAGTGGAGTATGTCTAAAAAAGAGCAAAATTTGATCAATGACCTCTGCTATCAAAAGGAAATTGCTGAATTAGTAACTACAAAAACATAAACTCCACTGATCATGGATATAATAAAACAACAACAGTCATGTGAATATAATAAATGGTAAAGGGCGTGGTATTTATATAATGCCTTTCTACTCAGCTAAGCAATCAAAGCAGTTTCAGCTGTAAGTCTCATTTGCCCAATCGTACGCACATTCATACCTTTTCTATGCCTGAGCACTTTCTAACATTCTCACACACTGGCACTCCGATGGACACATCAGGAACGAGTCAGTTGTAAGAAAGAGTCCAAGGATACTTCAGCAAGTGGACTGGAGGACTCAGGAATCGATCATTCCAATTGGTAGACGACCCGCTCTGCCTCCTGAGCCACAGCCACCCAAAAAAATACAATAAATCTGTTCATGGTTAAAAATCAGACATGGGTTATGGGAGCTATTTTGCTTGTTTTTGTTTAAAATCAACATGATTTCTAGTTGTAATCGCTTGTAGTGGATGCGAATTTGTCCCCAAATATGTAATGTTAGCTAGAGAAAAATATTACTTAGAAAAACATAATGTCATAATGCTAGCTCTCTGTTTTTTTTTTTAGTTTTAGTAAATGTTTAGTGGACTACAGGAGAACTAAGACTTGGTCAGTTTTAGCTGTAATTTCTGTCTGTTTTCCTTCTTCCATTGGTAATGGCAATGGGTCCCGCTTGTCAAGTGACCAGACCACTGCCAGCACTTGATTATTGCTATTGCCACCTTAGATTACCGGCATTTAAGACATGCTGCTATCTGCAAGTGGGTGGTTATATTCAGTCAGTCTTCTAAGCTGTTATTCCTCTCTTAAACCTCAAGCTTTCCCAAAGGCAGCCTACCATTCACAGAAATGTTTGCACTCACCCACCCCTACTATGTATGTTTGTTTTTTTTTAGATAGACTGGAAGGGAGCCACATGGTGTGCTTTTACTCTTTAATAATACCTATCTGCACACTGACATTTTCCTGTTATTTTACTTAGCCTTAAATCTATAATGGTTGACTCCATAATCTGGTAGGGTATATTATACCACTCCAGTCAAAGTATAACTTTTCTTTTCTTTACTCACAATGACTATATGCTTGCTTGACCTCTGTGTAATTCATTGGTTTTTTGTCCTTTGTGCAATTCACAACAAATTCAATTGTACGTGGTGATTGCTTTCATTGATTCTTACATTCCCCCCTGTCCCACGAGTCCAACATGTATTCTGCATCACCTTATTCCCCTTCACACACCTCACTGCTCTCTAATAATGTGACCCTTTTTGCGAGAAACAAGAGGTTACCCATGTGGCCTGTTGGGATTAGACCAATTTAAGATATTCACAGTGGTGAGGCTAATGTATCATTATGCCTTAAACCTCTGGACGAGCCACACACTAATTAATTGAATCATAGCAGTAGATGGCTAGAGCCAGAGGCTACAGATGGAGCGAAGTAGGCCTTGTGGAGAACGATGGAAAATCGCACAAAAGAAGAGATGAGGGGTCGGGAACAACCTCATGGGAATTGTGGCTTAAGGCAACCTCTTTTCTAGGCAACAGATCTTCAGTGCATGCAATTAGCCAGGGTAGGGTGGGGGTTTTGGCAGCATTTTTCATCTAATATGTTGCTGATAGTCTTATATCCATGATGTATGTGTAATAGTGGGGACACTTAAATAAAAGCTGGCACCAGAACCTACTAAATTAAGATTTATTTAAGCGTGCAGATGGAATACAATTCAAAGGACTTACTAAAGCGGCACCATGGGTGTCTTGGTGTATGAGCGTAACTTTTACGATGGACATTACGGTGGTACAGTAAGTGTCATGCCTGTATTTTTCACCTACATTAGGTGGGCTGACAGAAGGCACAGAGAGTGAGGTGGTGGTGGAATAACGGGTGTGGCTGAGTAGCTTGATAAATGATTGGTTTGTCTTGGTGAGATTATTTCATTCTTCTTCCAAATTGGATAGCATGCAGATATTAGGATGAATGCTGTTGAGCCTCAAGCATAACAATGATGCCCAATGATGTATGTTTGCAAGGTACATTTGAATAGAGCAAGAGCTTGAAAGAGATGAAGATGGGGGAGGAATTAGGGTGTGGTTAAAAGAGAAAAAATATCTGTACATCCCTATTGATGAGATACACTGCTTCTGTGAAAGAAAGCGGGAAAGATGTGGAAACATTCACGGCTACGATAAGCCCGTGAGCGGTGCACACACTCGCGCGCAGCCCTCGCTTTTGCGCTCCCGTCTTCATGCAGAGCTCCAGTTGGTATTCAGTTCATGAAGTAGAAACAGGGGAAGGAGATTCACTCGTCTCTCTTCCTACTCTCTTTTCCTCTCACTCTGGCTCTCCTTCATTGTGCCGTCGATAGATGAAAATCTCAGACTGCTGGAAATTGAACATTGGGTCCAGCAGCCCATTCATATCGTCGTCCCCTTCTCTGCTGCTTTCATCGACATAATATGGCGCAGTCTTCAGCTGACAAGCTTGGGGTTTAATGGAACAGTTTGAAACGCTCAAGTGTTGACAATAGTGCATGGATGCGGGTGAGGGATGGTGGGGGTGAGGGTGGGGGTTGGGGTGTTAAACCTCTCCTGGAGCACTGACAAAAATTATGTTGCACAGGTACGAACGGCCAGTCGACATCAATCAACTGCCAGAAAATGGTCAGATTTTGACATTTATTGATTTAGCATGGAAAGGTTGCCTCTATGCATTTATAATTAAATAAACAACAAATTAAGTGCACTGCTTGCAGAATTTTTTTCGTCTGAGCTATGCATTCTAATGCTGAACTATAGCCTGAATATGCCTCACAAAGGATAAAGCAAAAAAAAAAAAAACTCTCCTAACTCTCCTGCATGCCTTTCTCTCTGCCTCTCTCTTTCCCTTTCCTGTCCTCTCCTCTCCCTCTTTTCTTTATCTTTCTCTGGGTGATGTCTCCAGTTCAAAGCATACACCGCACACGGACAGGGACTTAATCTGCCGAGCATGCAACAAAGGCGACCTTGAGGGGAGATTTGATTGAGGTGTTCAAAACCCGGGTGAAAAAGAGGATTGATAGAATCAAGCAAGTGAGATTACTTCACATTCTGTACCACACCCACCCCGCTGACCTGGGGATAGTGTTGCAAATGAAGCGCCAACAGAAGTTTGGGTGGGGGGGAGGGGAGGAGTGAGTTGGGGATGGGGTGGGGGGGGGGTAGCTGGATGAAAATAATGAGAGAGAATGAAGAGCAACGAAAAGAGAATGAAGGTTGCGAGAGGAGAGAGGTAGAGGGAGGACAGGACCCAGGGAGAGCTGGGAGACAACAGAAAGAAGAGAATCCTGCCTTTATACTTTAACTTCTGTTAGAGTTGCATGATCAAACTTAAGAAGCATGCAGACAGTGAATATTGATGCCAGAGTTCTACTTTATATCGGGCTTTGTGCTGTACAAGTTTTTGATTAGTTCGCCAATCCCCGTGCTTTAGTTGTGTATATGTGCAAAGAAAAACAAAATAAATAAATAATCATTCCGGCTGCCTGAAATGAATGGCAAATATTTTAGAGAAAGATGTTTGAGTCTGCGGAGACATGCAGCTGAGAACCTTGCGTATTTGTTTGCTCATAGCTTCCTCTCCTCAAGAGGGCAAAATTGCTGCTGCCTATTGATTCCTCTTGTCTGGCTTTGGAGCTATGCTAAGTGGAACACAGCTTATTTGATACATACTCCTTGTGTTGTTACATAAATGCTCCTTTGTGTGTATTTCCTCTTTTCATCTTCTCCTACCTTTAAAAAAAAAAAAAAAAAAAAAAGGGAGTCGGGACGCTCTCGGCACTACAGTCTCAGCTGCATTCATCAGTTACGAGAGCCTCGCAATTATTCCCCCTTCTTCAGTCAAGAAAAGTCAACCTGCCAGTGCCGGTACACAGATGAATGACTGTTGTCTCCTCTGCTGGATTATTAGCCAGGAGATGTGTGTACACCGACGCCTCTGTCTCTCGCCTCCTTTCAATATGTTCCTCTTTGTGTTTCTCGGCAGGAAAACAAAATGCTGTCACAAGGGAAGGGAAAAGGCAGCCGACTAGAGTGCAAAGCCTGATGAGAGGCTTGATGATGACAAGCATGAGGGATCTGATATAGGTGCCCCCTAGAAGGCTTTACTGAAGCTGCTGATAAGACAAAGGAAAAGTACTTTACCACTTTTCACCCCAAGGTTGGAGGAAAAAAAAGCCACAGAGCCAGCTAAAGAAATGAAATCATGTCGCACAGGGTTTGTCGTTTATTTCTATCGGGCAAATGTGGAGGTTTATTAAAAGGAATTCAATTGATAACAGTGCACGTTTGTTACGACTGAAGCGTTTCAAGTTGCAATATATCACTCAGTATAAGGAAATATCCCCATTATCTCTCCACAGTGATCTGTCAATACTACCTCAAGTCCATAATTGAATGGGAAGGTGCATGCTTTGCCTCGTCTAATTCCGATTAGGAGTCCTTTGCTCTTTGTCCGTGCTCTGCAGACCGTTAAGCGGTCAGCCAGGAGAAAGTCCAGGCTGGGGGCCCCATTAATTTTGGTTACCGTCTTGTCTTATGGTCTCACAATGTCCATGACCGGCAATAAAGGCCAGAAACCTGTTATTTAAGAAGGAAAGGTGAAAAGGAAAGCAGAGAAAATTGGATGGGGCTTAGCTCAGCTTTATATAAAAACCCACTGTCATCTGGAGAGAGGATATATTTCACTTCTCAGAAGACATATTTGAGACCACGCAGAGAAATAGCAAACCTGACGGGGAACAAGTGGATGATTGTATGTGTTCAATGAATGAAAAGGGGAATGAAAACAGCAGTTTAAAAAGCCAACGATTGTGGTGTATGCAGAGGGAGTGAGTGGGAGATCATGCTGTAGAGAAAAGTGTGAAAAAAAAACCCCAACAAGACGAGGCAGAGTGTCCTACTGGAAATAAGTGGCTAAAATGTGACACTTTGTTTACTACTCAAAGCAACGCTGTCATGAGGAATTTACATGACTGTACACAATGCGCACAAATCCGTGAGCAACTTCTATCTGAAGGCAGCACACAGCCTGGAAGATGATTGCAAGATATTGTGCCCGATGTGCTTCACGCTATCCGTCACGCTCCAATCTTCTCTCCTGTTCTTCACCCGGCTGCAAGAGACTATATCTCTTCATTCCTTTTATCTGCTACTCAGGAGATGAATCCCAGCAACTATCATTCCACATGCACTCAAATGACACTGAAACACAAAACTGACAGACACACTGACTTGAACATAGATTCTCCTTTCCCCATCTCCTGCTGCCGCACAGCTTTCTGCTGCGTCCCTGCCTCACCCCCCCACCCCCACTCACCCGCCCGCCGCGCGCTTCTCCCTTCCTTGGAAATGTGCAGCAATTCCAGATCCGATTGTCACATCAGTTTCTACCGGTCAAGGGGGGAAAAAAAAGGAGGTGGTGAAGAAAAGCAGTGAAAATGATGATTTCTCCCTCCTCAAGTTGGGGCCTGTCGTATGCAATCTGCTTCGACATTCCACCTCATCAGCTTCTCTATTTAACAATTTTGCGCAGAGAGGACATAAAAAAGCCTGCAGGCTGGTGAGAATATGGTGGCAGGTGCCTATTCAATCACTGAATATTAATGGCGGCGAGAGAGAGTGTGAGGCCTAGGTGCGCACACAATCATATCTCCTGCACTTAAAAGCACATAGCCATTAATTGTCATCCAATTTTCATATTTTGCCAATCTGTTTGTGCCACCCTGCTCATTCCTCACGCTAAATGCTTGTGACATGCCGCCCACAGCCACGGAAAAAGGAAAAGCTACGCAGACGTATGGATGGAGGGACCTTGTCTGCAGGGATCACAAAAGGGAGCGACAGAATGAATGTAAATGCCCAAAAAGAAGGCATGACTCATCTGACGGCTGCCACAGAACGTCTCACTTTTTAAATCCGAGGATCATTTTTGATTGCATCTTCAGCGCCTCGAACAGCTTTAAAGATACACGTTCGACACTGGGTCAGTGATCAGAGAATGAGTCCGGCTATTTGATCTGGCATTGTGGCTACCAGCTTGTCAGAGAGGAAACAGGCCAGGCTCAGAAGCAGAGATACAACACCGTGTCTCTGTGTCGAAGACATCACATGAACTGAAATTATTTTACAAGTGAGCAGTCAGGCATTGCTTGGTTATATGATTGCATCTTTTTAAAGTCAAATCTTTCTATACTATGCAGTATACTTACCATTCTCTAAACCTTTGTTAATTGCATCTCCTTGGATATTGGCTTTAACCTTTAAATTCTCACCCTCTGCTCTGTACCATGACTAGAAGCAGTGCAAGGTAAAAAGCTATCAAGCCCAGAAAATAGATTAAAGTAAGTCAAATCTGATAACTGTGTACAACTTTGGTTTTTAAAAGCTTAGCTTCTTACGGAAAGAAAGTCATCCTCCCTCCTGTCTCTTAGCATCTAAAAGCATCTAAAAAAACCGGATGTTTTTACGTGTCCCTTCAATGTTTTTGGAATCACGGTTTAGCTAATGCAAGGGGGAGGAAAGGGTGATTCCAAATGGACCAGTGAGCAGGTTTTTGCCTCATTTTAAGCAGGACTGTTTGTATCATGCTTCATTAGGATGAATGAGCAATGTGCACTTGTACTGTGGGTGAAGGGCCTCTTGTTAGTGATTGAGATCGAGGTGGTAGCGAGGTGGTGGGCGTCAACGGAATACGGTTCAGGGAGATGATACAGCGTTGTTTGTATAACACTGAAAATAAAGGCTGGAAGTGGAGCTGTGAGCCAAATAATCCTATAGAACTGTGGAAAATGTTCTCTGCTTTTTGTACTTTTAATGATCATTTGTGTGTGTGTGTGTGTGTGTGTGTGTGTGTGTGTGTGTGTGTGTGTGTGTGTGTGTGTGTGTGTGTGTGTGTGTGTGTGTGTGCGCGGGGGGGGGGGGGTATTGTTTTACTTATTCAGTTAGAGTGAAAAGGCAGTTATATACATTGATAAAACAAATGCAAAGCCGGTTTGTTCACACCTGTAAAGTGTCAAATTACACACAGAAGAGATCTCTGCAATGTCAAAGCCCAGTGCTCACCTTGTTTCTAATGAGCACTTGTAGACATTGGTGCTGTCATTTTTCAAATGCAAATTACCTGCTTTCAGACTCAGAGGTGTGCATTTCAGCTCTGTCATCTTGAAAGGCAGGACAGAACATTTGAGTCATTTGAGTTCACTGCAATTTATTTGTCTTTGACAGTGACATTTTTGCTGGAAGCAAATAAGTTTACAGCCCATGTCATCTTAATACAAGACCCCAAAATCAATAATAACTTTCAGCCTGAACAAGCTGCTACTGTATATTATAAATGAAAAAAAAAAAGAAAAGAAAAGAAAGAAAAACTATTTTCTGGCAAACAAAGGCAAGGTATGCATTTTAACCACTGCAAATGTGTGTGTTGCAAAAGAAAGAGTAACCACTGAGGAACATTTTAAGCTACATTTAATTGTTTAATTGCTCGTTAACTCATAATTTCTGGTGATGCTAACCATAGTTAGCTGCTAATTTCCACATAACTGTATATAGGGTGTTATTAACTTTTTTTAACTGATCTTTTGTATTAAGGTTTAAAGGATAAGCACACCACTTTTTAGTACTGGCTTTTGGGTTACTTAGATTATGTATTATTTCGATATAGATGATTTACATTCATTTCTTGCTATCATTTTACAATTTTTACAAGCAATTTTGGGCATCTGCTACAGAGATTTTAAAAACTCGGCCCTTTCAACATTGAATCTCGGAATATAACAACATTTCTTGTTTCTTGTGTTTTGGCGATATCTAGTCGCCTGTTCGAAAATGGCTAATTGAGCAAGGAAAGACGGGGGCACATGTTGTGCTGCTTCAAACTGCAAAAGTCAAAGCTAAAGGAGAATATCGGAGAAATGGAGTAAGCTGATTGCTGTTAAGGAAGCCTGAAAAAGCACAACGCGAACTGGAAAGAACGTTTGCCTTCAACGTAAAGGTTGTACCGCTGTTTCGCTGCAGCCAACACATTTCAAAAAGGCACACTTTTTACTTTGAAAGCAAATGCTTGCCAATTCCACTTCCCTGTGCAGGTAAATCTTCCATGCAAACTACTGGCAATCTGCTAGCAGCCACCGTTTTCGGTGCAGTGCCATGGACCTCGTTGTGACCAATTTTATGCTAGCAACTGCTCACCAACCTGGAATAGTCTCATTCTTCTAGTGACTAGTAGTTACCAGTGTGTCACTGACCAGCCTCTAGGCCTGTATGACTGGTTTTAGCAACATTTTTCACAGCAATTGCCAGCAAACACTTGCAACCGGTTGGGGAAGGCGCTATTTTCCCTCATGACTGGTGGTTGCCGAATGTGACCAGATCTGGCAGACGCAGTCAAAAGTCGCAAGTAGTATCGGCTTCTACTTTGCATATTAAATATGCAAAGAAGTAGCCGGTGTCTCTCCCTTGCTGCCAAGATCATTATGTGAACATGGAAATGACCCGCAATACAGCGCTGATTCATATGTTATTGGGCTAAGAATTAGCCCTTTCGACTTCCGACTCCTTTTGCCAAATGTTTGCAGACTGGTCTCCAGGCCTGTGTATCTGGGGCCTTCGCCAACTCAAGTCACTGAACTGGCCTAATTAGTTGTGTTTGCGGGTTTGTTTTTGTTTTTTTAAGCAATTATCTAACAACTAGCATGACTCATTATGTGGTTAATAGTAGTGCCTGTAAGTGAAATTCTTGTATAATTGCACTATTAGCCGGTATCTATTTCAGTATGACACACCCATACAGCCTACACACATACCCATGTGGACACGTAGACGTACACACACAGTGGCTGTCTAAACGCTAACTCATGCTTACTTGATTTGTCACAGTTCTAAGCACATGTGCACACACACATACACGCACCTCTCTGACTTTGTGAGTGACAAGCATGGCAAGACCAAACCATTCTTCATGGTTGCCATCAAGGAGGAGGAAAAATAACTTTCCTAAACTAGCCCAACACTGGTACAAAGAAAGAGATTAATCAGCTAAAGAAAGGGGGTTAGGAAGAGAAATGAATATCACAAACCCTTGACAAGTTCATAAATCTGTAGTAAAGATGGAGAGCAGGTAGCAAATAAGATGCCATTCAGAATCTGGCGTGTGTTTGTGTGTGAGACACAGTCCACAGATCTCTTGAGCTACTAAGCTTGTTAACAGTAAGTTACAGTTTTAATTAGCTTAGTTTGTAGCTCAGCTAAAGACTTGAAAGAGTTTATTTAAGAAAAGAAGAAGAGAAGTATTTGTGCTTCCTTGTGATCTTGCGCAGAGGAGTGGATCCTCTACGGAGCAACTTTAAACAAAAAGAGGTGGTAGGTAACTCAGCAGGTGAGGGTCCTCAGGCGTGCACTCTTAGATTAAGCTGAAATAAAACTGAAATTCTTCAGAAACCTGTAAAGAAAAGAAAACAGGCAATCACTATGCAATAAATGGACGTGTATTGCTTTAAAAAAAAAATTCCCACGTCAGAATAAATAAAAAGAGTAGCAGTTCTACAAAGTAATACAACATATTTTAAAGAGGCAAATTTGTCTTTGTGGAATGCAATGATAAGAAAAAGAAAGTTGAATAATAAATGTCTAAAATGCCAATCAAAGCTACTCATTTTAATCTGCAAAGGAAGGTTAAAAATCACCAAGCATGCATCCTCCCTCGCACTGCCCCCCTGCTGGCTTACCTGTCAGTCAACATGCACAATGTCCCAAACTTGCAGAATCTTAGATGCTAAGTGGACATTTCTGCACCCCCCCCCCCAATTTCTTCTTTAAGTTTAAAGGGAAAAAAAGCAAACAAAAACAAAACAATATTAATAATGCATGTGCAAATCACTTGAGGACAAGATTTTTTTTTTTAACATTACAAACAAGATGTACAGCTGCTGTTAAACTGTTTTCAGCATCAATCATTACATTTATTGGTCTCACACACTGGAACGTCCATTTACGCAATATTTTTGGCCAAACTAGCTTCACAATTTTGCACATGTTAGTTTGTATTCCGTGCATCATATTTTATGTATTTAAATTTATCCTAAACCATATCATGCAAACAATACTAGATTAGGCTGTGATATGACAAACAAAATAAGACTTCATATTAAAGCTGGTGTACTAAACAAGAGTAAACATACCTCTGATATTAATGACGGGAGGACAGTGCATGTGATATACCAATCGCGCAGAGTGGTTTGGATTGTTAATATAATGCCTGAGTTTTTCCAGCACTCTGTGTCACAGCCTGACTCACTGTGGTGTCCCTTACACTGATTGTTGATTGTGCATACCTCCACAATTTCAGTGGGGATTTGATATCTATTGTCACAGCAGGCTAGCAGTTGAATGCATGGGATACACTTAATGGGTATCGAGGAAAACAGTTCTTTTTTTTCTTTTCTTAAAATGTGGATTTTACATTAAAGAAGGATAAAGAATGTTTCAAATGGTCCCTTCTTACATCCATTTCCTGCTAAACCATTCCATAATAATTCAAATTGAGTGGATTTTTTTTAATTATTATTATTATTTTGCATTTGTTCCAGTATCCCCGGTAACTCCCAGTGCTTTGCAGCCAATATAACAATTCACTAAGTTGGATTTTTAAATCACTCTGATGTGATAATTCAGTTTGAATGCCTGCTGCTCCTGTATTTGCAGTTGGCTGCTTTTTAACAGTCACGTCCTTAAATAGAGCTGTTATTTAACAAATTCAATCCTGCAAAAGTTAATGGGCTGAGATGGATAGCAGTGTAGCAAGTGAATTAAATGGAGAGATGGCAGATTCTTTTTTCCCTGAGTGTAAGAGTAGTCAAGTTTTGGATAATGCCAGTGTGCGTCAAGACTGACACGAGAACGGGCCTCTTGACCTGCTAATTGACAGCACAGGCAACAGAACTGATATCCAGACACTCAGTGTTAAAATGCTAATAATTTTCACTATTAATATAAATTTGCCATTTACAGCATATGGTGTTTTTCATTCGCATGCTGTTGGTCTAACTCTGCATTACATTGTGTAATAGATGAAAGACATACCTCCTACCGATAGCGATGGGCACAATGATTGTGGAGAAGCCACACACTTGTATAGTTTCTGTGGTCTACAGGTTTTTAAACAATGCTGGAAAAACTCTCCTGTGTCTATTTTGAGAGTGGAGCAAAAAGAAAATGTTTGCTGAAAGTTTTCTCTAAGCCACCTGCTGCGACCCTTTTTTTGTTTATATCTTTGAAAGCATCATCTGTAAGGATTAGTATAG
The DNA here is from genome assembly GCA_024447675.2 of Pterophyllum scalare. NCBI lineage: Eukaryota > Metazoa > Chordata > Actinopteri > Cichliformes > Cichlidae > Pterophyllum > Pterophyllum scalare. The sequence continues at coordinate 21,649 of JAMQGT020007931.1, forward strand.
CACAGAACTTGGGAAAATATCTAGATAGAGTTTTTGAGCGTGTATTTTAAGGCCAAACTGATACTTCAATGGCATGCTTATGTCTACCCTCGTACATACAGGCTGCCATATGATAGCCTCTTAAAGGTATCTACAATTTTTTAAACACATCTTAGCAAATAGTTCTGACTTCCTTTTTAGCTCGGCTGTTTGGGAGAAAAAGTCGAGTTACTGTCATAGCCATGGCGTTGGCGGCATCTGTTCCACAAAAGCTTTAACGCTGGCCATGACTTAAGAATGATGTGACTAGGATGTTCAAATTCACAGCATAGATGCATCTACTAAAAGGGCGACTTCAAATCTTGGTGACCTTGACCTAAGGGTAAAGGTCAGATGCCAGGTTTTCTGAAAAGCTTGTGACAAATTCACACCATAGATGTATACTGTTCAAGCTAGACCCCTCAAACTTCACACACTTTGACTTTACTATACCAATGGCTGTCAAATTGTGTTTTAACCCTCATAGGGTCTTCGGGACCCGTTTTCAGTTTTTCGCTCAATAAAAATTATACAAATAATTAGTTTTTCAAACTAAGATTCACTGACCATGGCTCATTTTCTGTATGGAACATGAATCAGAAAAAAATTTCAATATTGATTCAGGTGTGTTGGATCATAGGTCAGTGTTAAGTGGCATAACAAGCAAAAACCATCCCACATCCAGTTCTTGTTCTTTACCTTTGTAAGGCACAAGAACTGGACTGAAAATGTGTTTGGAAAAAAAAAAAAAGTTCAAAGAGAAACTTTGAAAGACCTACAGAAAAATTACAAGAAAGTCTGGCTCCTTGGAAACAAAATATAAAGAAATGAGGGGTCGCTTGAAACTTTTGCACAGTACTGTAAACGTCAGATGTGTCAGTTGACACATGGAAACCTTTGCACATACTAACCAAAAGTCCTGAAAATACTGGTGCCATTAATAATTAAACTATATTGCCAGCCATATTTAACCCATTTCGTTCTATGCTATATACAAACACATATATATATATATTTTTTTTACGTTGTTACATTGACCTTGCAGTTTGGGAGGCTCTTCATTGGTTTCCATTTAGTTTTAAGCTCCATCAACTAGACTTTTTGTCAGATGTTGCTGTCATTTCAAACCTATAGCTTTGTAATCCATCAATGAGAGGTATGGTGTCAGTGGCTGTTTGAAGATTTGATTTCTTTGTTCCTCTGAGGCAACACCTTTGACAGTCAGCTTGTTTTTTTGGTTTTTTTGAGATCACACTTGAAACAATGTGCTCAGCAGGAACATTAGAGTTGTTTTGGGGATTGACACCTGTTCGTCAGATGAACTGGTGGGCGTTGCTCAGACTGCCAACACATCTTTATATCAACAGCTTGTGACCTTTCTAAATGCCAAAGCGAGGGGTCTTAGTTCAGGTCAGAGCAACAACACATATGACTGCGCATTGCATAAAAAAGAATGTAATGAGTCGGAGGAAACCCTCATGTCATTTTTAGCCAACTTTTAGGTCTTAGGCCTGATTTAGACTTCTTCATTGGGTCCTACATACGCAACCAGAAATGCCCTCTGTACCCTACGTGGTCACCTGTGACATAATCTGGAGTGCGCCTCTCGAGAAATGTAAATACACGTCAGGTCGGCACAGCCTGCAAGGACTGCAATTAATGCGTAGAGTTCAGAGGGCTTTATGGTTACGTATGTAGAGTCGATGCAGAAGTCTGATTCAGGCCTTCCTCTCCAAGAGTTTAGCTTCCCCGTGCTAAAAATGATTATTCTACAGTGGCCAGCTAAAAAAATGTTAAGCAAGTAAGCAGCATGAAAGCAAGCAACAATATTCGTTCTGTCTGCATGACTGTACATACTCATTCACGAGCGAAATAAATGTTTTTATTAAAATTCATGTGGAGTATTATCCTGTTAAATAGCTTGCCCTAATCTCTTTGCTGTGCTCCCCCCCTTTTTTTTCATCCATCTTTGACTCTCATGCTGTCTCTTATCATTGCTTCTTCTTCTTTACATCTGTTTTCCTTTCTCACCACCCCAATATTATTCACTCTCTTCATTTGATTACCTCTGTCTTTCTCCCATGTCGCCTCCTTTCTGACACTGGACCCTCTGCTGTCATGCGGAGGTTTTCCACACCTTCTCCAGCCCTCTGATTCTTTTCTTTACTCTTGTTCCCTCAACAGCACCTCTCCCTCTCCTTTCTTTCTTTTCATAGTCCCATCTCTGTCATCGCCTGTGTGCGTGCGTGTGTCTGTCTCTGCCTGTGTATGTGTGTGCATGTGCAGGCTCATTGCCATGCCTAGGAGCAGGTGTGAGGTCCAGGGAGAGGAGGTTTGGATAGACGAAGCACTCTCTGACAGAACAGGAACAGGATCAGTTGAGGAGAATTAACCCAGCAGGCCTCTGCTTTTTCCCTCCCTCCTTCTCTCTCTGTCTGTCTCTCTTTCACTCCTTCTTTCTCCATCTGTTAGGACAAAGCTTCCAGACAGTGACTCACACGCAAGGTGCAAGTGAAAAGACGGTGGTGCTGTTTCACAATGAGAAAAAAAATCTAGTAGCTAAATCTCAGTTTACTCATTTTTCACTTTTGTTCTTATCTTTTCTCTCTTTGTTTTTAATTTGTTTTTTTTTGTTGTTTTTTTAATATTCAGAGAGCAGTGTAACAGAACTACACATTTGTGGAAGAAAAACATTCAAACTGAGTGTGTAATCAGCCTTCCAAAGTGGCTATATCCTACACTGTCTGTCAGTGTACCAGGAACATTGGAAAGCTTAAGCAGGTTATTCTTTGTGCCTTAAATTAATAGAACCAAATGAAAATGTCAAATCAATACAGAGCTGGCTTTAACGTACTGGATTTCTTAAACTTTCACTCGGCCGGTGCAGCGCGATCTGCAACGAGAGGGTTAACCAGAAGCGTTGGTATCATGCGATATTAATTTGTCTAGCTGTCAGTGGAAACACACATATGTCTGTATTTATTTTGGTGCCCTCTCAGGTTCCATTAGAGGGTCAGGTTATTGCTTTTTGATTGTATTTATTCCCTTCTGCCTTTCATTTCCGCTATCTTCACAGAGAAATATTACCAGGAAATACACTTCCCCTTCACTGTTGTCAAAATTTGACTGATTGGTTTTTATATAAATATAACTGTTATGCTCTCGTTTGACGAAATTCTATTTCTGAACAGCCAAAGAAAGATCAGCATGGAAAATGTCTAATATACTGTATATACTTACACTGTATATTGCACAATGTTGTGAGTATTACCGGCATGCATGCCTTACTTAATAACATTGCATGGCAGTAATTGAGAAGCCAAAAATACAGTCAATCCCTGCCATGAAAGCTAGACTATGTAAAACTTTAATAAAGTTTTACATAGTCAGTAACTTACACCATTACTTAATTCAGTTACAGTCAGGGGCTTTGCTGTTACAGTCTTGCTTAGTCTGACATGAATGGCGGCCACAGACAGTTTAATAGATGGATGTAGCCTTCGTGATGTCACTCACAGGTTGGCGAAGTCCTGTTATAAAGCTTCAAGCTGAACATTCTGTGTTTTGAAACCTGATGTGACAAATGATGGATCTGACTATAAAACTGAGGACATCGTGCCCTCATTGGCTAAAGACGTTGATGAGTCGTTAACTAATGACCACACACAGTCCTCCTTTCTGACTCCAGTAATGAATGAATGATTGTTCTGGAGGGGGTGAAAGTGATGGGTGAGTTGGGCAATGTAGCTTTTGCTGCAGCGATGTTGCTTGGTCTGTACAGTCAACCCAAGCTACCCTCAGGAGCTCCGGTACACCTTTGAGGTTCAGTTCAGTTCAGTTCAGTTCAATTCATATAGTGCCAAATCACAACAACAGTCACCTCAAGGTGCTTTGTCAAGGAATATTCACTGTTCATAGGCCACTTTCCAAAAATTTGTAAAAATGTACTGTTTCCAGTTTTTCTTCTATTCATAATCTTAAACCTAAAAAACAAAACAAAACAATAATGACATTAGCCAATGATATGATCAAATACAATAAAAACATCATTTCTAAAAGGCTCACAGTGATGATGCTGCACCTAGGTGTTGCATACCGGTTCTGCAAAACCACACATTTCTAATGTCTCTGCTTTTACTGATCATTAGAGCCCATGTCTCTCGCTCACTAGCTGTTGCTTCTTATAAGCTTTCAGAATCTCACAAGAAAGGCACCCAGCAGACAGTGCAAGAGGCACAGCGGAGGTGGAAGAGGAGGAAGTAAGAGATGCAGTTAATAACAACTCTCAATATAATCCTGTCCCCAACCGATGCCTTCGGATAGAAGCTAGATAAGAAGGGACAGGAGCGAAATCAGCAGGGGGGTGGGAGGGGAGGGACTTGAGGACGTGTCACACTGTGTGGGGATAAATGTGGAAGCCTGTAAATAACAGCAAAGTGCACAAGTTAAACAGGCAGCGATAAGGCGACAAAAAATGTGTTTGGGCTTTATGCTTTCACAAGCATGTGTGGTCATGCAAGCCCCACCCCACCCCCCCAAAAAAATGCTGTTGTGAGGACACGGTGACATGATGCAATAGTGGGGAACTGATACAACACTGTTGTTTGTAACACGAGCATAAAGAGGTTCTGTGGTCATGACATACTTTGACATGCTTAATTTGTTTTATGTCTAGATTAGCAAACATTCTTGACCTAAAGAGATGCTGCATAAAAGATGGAGGAAAGCCTCTGCGACAGTAATGCCTTGACTGGTTAAACTGACTTTGATTGACATTGCAGGCTTTACTACAGGCATAAATCCAAAGCCGCAGGCAGGAATTCGTACTGTAAACAGCAGTAAATAAACACTGAAAGATTCATCTCTGCACTCATAGCCATGTCTTTCTACATTACTCACTGGCAAGTAAGCTTGTCCCCCTAGCCACAGCGTTTCCATGAGAAACCAAGCCTGTTTGACCCTTCTGAATTTTGGCATGTAGACAAAGTTGGGGAATTGTCAACTTGATTGGACTTTCAGTGGTGGGATGCCAGCAAAGAGCATGCAATCATTTGTAATTTACTTAATTTACAGATGCCAGTTGAGGGAGTGTGGTTGAGAGCAGTGCCATTTCTTGTTTTATGAGCTGCCCATCACAACTGCTTAAAAATGAATGCTTTATGCTTTTGGGGGGGCTTTTCATTTCCATATAGTGTATATCTGCTGAATCACAAAGCCCAGTTACGGTCTCCCACAAAAGAATTCTGCTCCTATAAATGGACCGATTCTTATGTAGTGCTTTTCTACTCTACATGAGCAACCAAAGCACCTTATACAACATATTTCATTCACACACAAATTCTATCTAACATTCACACTCCGATGGAATTGGGAGCAAATCTTAAATCACAGCCAACCTGTACTGTCCGTTACTGCCCAAATGCATCCTTCGTAGTCAAGGGTTTTCTTTAGTGTCTTATCTACATCATGTAGCATATTTCCAAATTTCTGATTCTTTAATTCCAGAATATTTCATCCAAATGGTTTGTTGCTGGCTGTAAGAGGAAATAGTTCAGTGCAGTCTTATTTAGAAAGCACCAATTTAAAATAAGTCTCCTCAAGCCCCTGATAATCTTCATTCACTCAGTACTCACAGAACACTGTGTTTCAGCTTTGCCTTTTGCGCTATGGTACATTCTACAGTCAGCTGGCCTTTTTGTTGTTGTTGTTGTTGTTAGCATTCACTTCAATTAGATTCTTCATTTGTCTATGCGTCACCTTTGCACCAAGTTTCATTAAAGTCAGCTTGGTAGTTTTTTTTTTGTGTGCATAATCTTGCTAGCAGACAAACAACATGGGAAACAGAGCTCAACTGAGGCTTGAGCCTGAGCTGAGGAAAAAATGGTCAAACTGCAAGCAATTTTGATAATAGCAACTCCATTTCATGAAAGGGACTTCTGTTAAGAGTCTCCCTTAGGTCTCTGTTTAGTTCTGGTTCAAAGGTGTATAGTTCAAGTAGAGGTTTTGCTAGCTAACAGCTGGACAGTACCTACACTCATTTTTGCCAGGAAAGCTGAACAATCAGAGCAGACTGGGCTTTTTTGAGAGGGGTGCAGTTTAAGGAGGCATGACCTAAAAAGCACAAAACCAAAAAAATATAAACAGAGCAAGTGTTAAGTGGTGCTGCTGCAGGGCAACAGTAATATATTTTAACATCTAGGAGATCCCCCGAATAAGCGAAAGCCAAATTGTTTTCTTGTGGTTGAAGGGTGGCTGACTCACTTCCCAGCCACTTGAGATGCTGATCTGCATCTGTCGCTCCGTCTGTGCGAGTGTACGCACATCCCTCAGATGCCTAATTTTAATTGTAATGTCAGTAATGTACAATTGATTGCTTATTCTTGGATTGCACAGACACAAACAGCCATAAACCACTGAGGTAACCATTGCAATAAATCACAAATAAACATGGTTCTGCACGCTGGAGACTCATAAGAGTGACTACTAAGAGAGCAAAATCAAACCAAATGTGTGGCTCTGCGCTCATTTCAGTCAGTGTTTGTTTGCATGTTTGTTTGCCACAAGCCACTGTGGTTGTCTGCATGTTTGCATTATTGACTTACATCTAAGCTCATCAATAATTAACTGCTTTAGCAGCGTTGCCACAGGCTGGCATCATTGCCAGTAACACACTCAACATGCAAGTAGCACTGTGACATCATAATTTGCCTTCACAAAGGGAAAATGTGTGTATGTCTGTGTATGTGTGTGTGTGTGTGGGGGGGGGGGGGGTAACAAGTATATTTCCCTTTTCTTTGTCCAATAAGGTAGCTCCCAGGCCATCTTAACTAGCAGGAACACACCTTGGTGCGTGGAACAATTTCACATATGAAAGCTCACATACAAAAAAGTGCCTCGAGGAGACTGTTTCATAACTGTCATGCAGTATCAGTGAAAGACTTTTTTTTTTTAAGTAAAGCTTAATAATTCATAGATTTGTTCAGGTTTCATGGATGTCAATAAATCAGCACTAGGCTTATGTAACATTTACTTTGGTAGGTTTCTTTTCCACCTTTTATAAATGTTCACTGAGTCACAGAGGGTAATAGGAGATAACAGATAAAGAGACAGAACAGTGAACAGAGGCAAAAGGCCCCAATGATTTGACAGATTCCGCACAATTTTTTCCCCCCACATCTGAGTGCAGTTATCTTTAATTTTCCAGAGCTCAGAGAGGTATCAGAAAGATTTAATTTAATTAAACAATTGTCCAGTGATGTTCAAGGTCAAATGTGCCAGCTAGGACATTACTGTAGAGGCACTACTGCCGGGGTGGAGGCCTGATACACAAAAAAGCCCTGAACAATTTTGCTGAATGGTATAAAGTCCAATTTTGTTAACACAGCTTGAGGCCAGCAAACCACTGACACAAATTACTGTAATTGCCCAGGTTCAAGGTACATTTTGTGCTTGGATACATTTTCATCACATCAAAGCAAGTTGCAAGTTGTTGCATCTTCATGAATAAGTTTGAAAATGTATAATTTCCATTTTGTAGTTGTGTGTTCATTTCTCTTGAAAATCTCCTGGTGTTACAGCTTTTATTGTTAAACACAATGCTGTGAGACTGAAAAATGTTATCAGTAAACTCCTAATAATATTCAAATTAGTGCAGTTATCAACTATTTTGCCACTTGGCAAAATAGTTGATAATTTTCTTCACAGGTAAACAACATAATTTAAAGACATGGGCTCCTACTTAGGCATCTGTTATTATTCTGCTCTACTGGGTACTACTCTATGAATGATTCTGACCCATTCATATATATTCATGGATAAGGTTGGGAAAGGTTGCCTTTATTTCCAGTGACTACTATGAGACTATCAAGAGCAAACTGCAAAAATGCAAACATGTACAGTCATGTAAAAAAAAAAAAAACATTTTCACAAGATTCCATGCAGTCCTGTGAAAAACTTGCCAAAACCCCAGGAGCGACATCTTAGACTCTACAGGCCTAAATGTTAACATTTATGAGAGTACAATTTAAAAAAATTGAACGAGTATTCCTTGTTTGGAGGACCTGTGGAACAATGTCCTTTGGACAGACGTGGCCAAAGTCGAGATGCTTGGCACCATGCACAGTGCCATACTTGGCGAAGATCCAAACACAGCATACCAGCAAAAACACCTCACAGCAGCACGGTGGTGGAGGGGTGATGATTTGGGCTTGTTTTACAGCCAGGACCTGGGTACCTTGCAGGCACTGAGTTGACCATGAACTCCTTTGTATACCAAGGTATTCTAGAGTCAAATGTGAAGCCATCCGTCCAACAACTAAAGCTTGGCCGAAACTGGGTTACGGAACAGGAAAATGATCCCAAACACAGCAACAAAATGGCTGAAAAAGAAAAGACTCAAGGTGTTGCAATGGCCCAGTTAAAGTCAAGACCTCAACCTGACTGAAAGGCCATTGCAGGACCCCTAAAACATGAATGAACAGAAGCAATGCTATAAAGAAGAGTGAGCCAACATTCATATACAGTGATGTGAGAGACTGATGAAGTCATGCAGGAAATGAATACTTAAAGTCATAGGCTGCTGAAGGTAGTTCTACTAGCTTTTGAATCAAGGGTTCTACTTAGTTCTTCACCCATCAATCTGGACTTTCTCAGGACTTAATGCAGTCCTGCGAAAACCCCTTTTCCCTTTTTTTACTCGATTGTCTGTCCAGTCGAGTGAAAAAGCCCTGCCTACCTCCTTTGCAACTTATATGGTGGTATAACATTGTTATTTTTTTTATTTTTTTTTACCTTTCCTGCTGATAGCATTTTTATTTGCAGAACTGCAGGTCAGCAAAACATAAAGATATGTCAGTTTATGCACTTGAGCGAACAGTTGATGCTGTTAGCATTCTTGTGAAAGTACTTTATCTTTGCTGATCGGCCCAAGCTGCTGTCATGGCTCCTGTGAAGAAGCAGCAGAAGCCTGGAAGCCCGGTGTAGGCCAGACAACCACTTTATATTGTGACAAAATGAAGTTTACTTTTAGCAGTGAGGTTAGTGTTGTCCCCCCAGATTCTCCATCTTCAGCATTTGTTACTCATAAACTTAATTCTGTGCTGACTTCACAAATATACTGAAACTGCACCTTTACTTAGTTGGCAGTTGTATGAGTGTTTGACACAGCGCTCAGCTTGGTGAGTGTAACTTTGGAGAAATCAGTTCACTTCGGTGCTAGAAACTATTGTATGCAGTGCTCACCTCACATCCTACTGACGCTGTGTTAGTAGAGTTTGGTCAGTCAGTTTTGTTCAGGTAGTATTTAAAATGGTCTTAGTGGATTTTGTTAATAGGCTGGAAATGTGTACACAAGTGGAATGCATACAGTAAAAACCAGGATGCTACATCTGTTCTTGTGATATGCCAGAGTAGCCCTCATCGTCTAGCTGCACCCTCTAACTAGACCACTAGAATCAGACCAGAAGTCCAGTAAGTGCTTTGTTTGGAAAGAGTCCAAACATATTTTCTCACTACAAGGTTGTTAATGGCTAATGAGCCAGTTCAATAGCTGCTTGTCCCTGTGTCTTCATTTTTGCCATGCATCAGGAGGTCATCAGGTGATGTTCCTGTGGAACATAGTACAATTAGCTAATTAGGCTTTTTCCCATAACTTTTAGGCAAATATGTGAGACTGTCTATTAAAATATTCAAATATATTCTTTGAATGTCTTTAAAAAAATATTATTGCAAGAATCAAACAGAATTATTCCACTGCACTTTGGTTCATTAGGTCAAATAGTAATAATTGCTTGTAGAGACGGAGGTTAAACGAAGTAATGCAGAAAGACCAAATAGCATAGCAGTTGATAAAAATGGCCTCTCATTATGAAAACAATAAAATGACAAAACATTCATTTTAGTAAGTACTGTTCGCTCACAGGAAAGTGATGTTTCCTCTCCTCAGTGAATAGGGGGCATGATCTCTGTGAAATAGATCCTCTCCCTCAAATGGCATAGTGACCAGAAAGCTGCCCTCAACATAGTTCCTCAACCTCCCTCACACTCCATCCATCTCACTCCTTAACTTTGAACCCTGATCCATAGCTTTAAGTATGACCCAGTCAATAGTAAGGGTGCCTTAATGCCTGCAGTGCCAAAAATAAACACATAGGCTGCAAAAGGCCATATTATCTGTACAGTTTACAAGCCTTATTGATTCATTTGTCTCCGCCTTTGTTCTAGGTTTTCATACTCAATTTCGCTTTTGTTGGTTGCCTTCATTTTCTCTTCCTTTCTCCTCACCCCTCCCTTTCTTACTTCCATGACGCCTGAACATCTGATTGGTGTGAAGGATCACCTAGGCTTCGGCATGGATGGATGGATGGATGGATCAATAGCTATCTAAAGAGGATTGGAGCTCAAATGAAGGCTGGGCTACCTGAGAAAGCAGCCAAGGGAGAAGATGCTCAAAGGGAAGCAAATCACAAAACTATGGAACATAACCAAAAGCAGACTGCAAATTGTGAATTTTGCCAGCAGCCAAATTACAGTCATGCAGTGATTTTTGTTTTTCATTTCCTGTTCTTCTAGAGGTTGTCATGCCTTTTGACCATCCTATTCTCTTTACAGTTATTTTGTTTTGTTTCTTTAGATGTGTTTAAAACTGGTGTGTGTACTGTGGTATCCTGCACTCATATTGTAATGCTGTTGACACACTGAAATAAAGAATTGTCGCTTGTTGAGATTCCGAAGACTATTTTGAATTTCAAAGGCAATTTAAAGCCATCTGTTCCTTCTTACCAAACTCTGTTAGAACAGTGAAATGTGTCATATTAAGTGTGATTGGTAACTTGCTTTAATCAATGCGCAATTAATCTCGAAGGTTCTGCTCAGTGGAATGTTTAGTGACTGTGGCATGTTAATTACATGTGGATAATTAGAACTTTAGTACTTTGAAATTCCAGATGAGTAGTCTGAAGCTTTAAAATAGCCTTTAAAAACCATATAAACAGTCTTTAGACCATTATGAATTGTATCAAACAAATAAGTCTAAATTTATTTATAGATTAGTATTTGTTACCCTGAAAACCTGCAAATTTCTATTATTACTTTTTTTTTGTTGAGACAAAGACGTTTTCATAGCTGCTAACTTACCAAAAAAGCTCAATTCATTTGGTAACCTTAAAGAGAATTACTGCATATCAAAGTAGCATTAACTAAAAGTTATTCAATTTCTTGTTGAACCACAAAGACTTGTTTTCCATTTCCTGAAAATACTATCAAGCATAGTTACTCTATGAATTATGCAATGAGTAGTTTTACATGCAAATGTACTTTTTCTCTTTAGCTTGCTGACATTGCTAGTTAAGACCCCCAGGCACACAGGCGTAGAGATCCCCTGACAACATCTGGTCGCTGAGGAAAAATGTGTATTCCCTGACCAATTAGAGAGCGGTTGCTGGCTACCGCCAGGTGAAACCACTCACAGAGATGGTGCAAAAACCTCCTTGTGATTGCTTTGGTTGCTAGCAGACTGCTGCAGTCACCCATAGTTTGTGTGGAAGATGCCTACTTTTCTGCAAACACTCACCGTTTAAACCATTTTATCTTTGAGGTGCAGTGAAATTTGAAATATGCGAATCGAGTGGGAAACAAAGAACGGTCACCGTCAAAGTAAAAGTTGTGCCTTACCACTGCAAGCAACACGTTTTAAAAGAAGCAACTGTTAATTTGAAGGTGAACAGTCTCCGTTTCTGGTTTGTGCCACATTTAGGCCACTGTAAGCAACCTCCAGCAACGACTTGCCAATTGGTCAGGGAAACACGGGAAACCAACTGATCACTAGGCCTGTGTGACTGGAGCCTATAATTGTCTTTGGTTTTGTGGTATACTTAAAATTGAAAAAAATTCAAAAGTCCTGATTATAGTCCTAATTTTCAAGAGACAAAAAGAAGTTGTGCAATTTTCTCTTTTTGGAGAAGGGATACGTCATTAAATATACTACATCTCAGTATGCTGGTGAAATATGTTTGATAGACAAACAACTAAAGAGCAGTTTGAAACTCTTGAAATTGTTTCACTGAAATTCCTCATCAAGATAATCCAGCTGATGTTGACCTGTGGTGTTTAAAACAAAATTTATATTGCAAAGAAAAATGGAGATACTACATAAATCAAGTAAAATGTGTAACTAAGTAAATGTGTAATTAATCATGCAAAGCTCACTGCAGAACACTAAAACAGAATTGATTACAATGCGTTAATGCCTGTAATTTATTTATATAAGTGGACACAGAACATTATCATCAACCCAATTAAAATTAAGAGAAGTCATCACATGAAGGAGCAATATTTTGTGTCTCATTTTAAGAATCCAATAATTTATGAGCACATAGCTCCTGGTGAAGACAAGTATATAGGGCAGGGCAGTGCTTGTCCAGACATGGCTGATACGGTTTGGATCACATGGCCCTATGTTTCTCCGCTATACTTTTCTAAGCTCGGGGTGCAGTGGGAATATGCAACTGTGGCAGGTGAATCAGTGCAAGCATTTGTTTGCTTCATGGAAGCAGAAAGGAGAGCTTGACGGACTGCTCAGCATGCAGACCACAGGCTGTGGATACATTTATTTATTCTGTCCATGAGGAGGCTCAATCCCAGGAGGAGGCCCAGTCCCACCAAGAGATATATGGTGCGCATGTTTCATCGTGGTGTTTCCATGTGTGTCTGCATGTTTAATCAATAGATACACTGTTATCAGTCTGCACATTACAGCCTTTTTTCTGAATCTAATTGATTATTTTGTGTCTGTGATTCATTGGTAACAAAACACACAAACTATGTATATATAAATCATGCTGGATATCTATACTGATATGGATTTGGTAATGTGTTGGGAATGAAAGGATGCAACATCATCATCATCATAATCAACATCATCATGGAAATGGAAAATTAACAACCTATAGAGGGCTGAATTCAAAGACACCCTGAAAATCAAAGTGAAAAAGGATGCAGCAGGCTAGTCAATTTTGCTGAAAGTTCATTGCAGCAACTCAGAATGGTACTCAGTAGTTTGTATGGCCCCCACGTGTTTGTATGCATGCCTGACAACATCAGGGCATGCTCCTAATGAGATGACAGATGGTGTCCTGGGGGATTTGTCCTGTCTCCCTCCCCTCACTCCCAACTGGTTGTGGCAGACAGCTGCCCTCCCTTAGCCTGTGTTTGCTAGTTTCCTGTTAAAAGGGAGTTTTTCCTTCCTACTGTCGCCAAGTGCTTGGTCATAGGGGGTCGTGTGATTGTTGGGGTTTTCTCTACATTATTCTGGGGTCTTTGTCTTACAATATAAAGTGCCTTGAGGGGACTGATGTTGTGATTTGGTACTATTTAAATTAAAAAAAAAAAGAATTGAATCTCCTCCCAGATCTGGACTCTTGCGTTGTTGTGCACCACGAGGAACCCAGGCCCCACTGCACCGGCGTAGAGTCTGACAATGGGTCCAAGCATTTCATACCAATACCTAATGGCAGTCAGGGTGCTGTTGCCTAGCCTGTAGAGATTTGTGCGTCCCTCCATGGATATACCTCCCCAGACCATCACTGACACACCACCAAACCGGTCATGCTGACTGATGTTACAAGCAGCATAACATTCTTCATGGCTTCTCCAGAACCCTTTACGTCTGTCACATGTGCTTAGGGTGAACCTGCTCTCACAGGAATCACAGAAGGACCTGTCAATTCTGATATTCTATGCCAAATGCCAGTTGGGCTCCACTGTGTTGGGCAGTGAGCACAGGGCCCACTAGAGGATGTCGGGCCCTCAGGCCAACCTCATGAAGTCTGATTTTCATTGTTTGTTCAGAGACATTCACACCAATGGCCTGCTGGAGGTCTATAGGGCTCATTCCTCCTTGTGCATAGGAGCACATATCTACCGATGGGCTAAGGACCTTCTATGGCCTGGTCCAGTTCTCCTAGAGTAAATGGCTGTCTCCCAGAATCTCCTCCATGCTCATGAGACTGTTTAGGGAGACACAGCAAACCTTCTGACAATAGCATGTATTGGTGTGTAATCCTGGAGGAGTTGGACTGCCTGTGCAACAAGGTCCAGGTATCACCTCATGCTACCAGTAGTGACACTGACCCTAGCCAAATGCAAAACTAGTTTAAAAAACAGCTAGAAGAGATGAGGAGGGAAAAATGTCAGTGGCCTCCATCTATAAAACCATTTCTGTTTTTGGGGTTGTATCATTGTTGCCCCTCTAGTGCACCTGTTGTTAATTTCATTAATGCCAAAGCCACTGAAACTGATTAACAATCCTCTCTGCTGCTTAACTGACCAGATCAATATCCCAGAAGTTTAATTGAATTGATGCTATACTCTAATTAAAAAAGTGTTTCTTTAATTCTTTTTAACAGTTAATAAATACATATACAGTATATATATATATATGCATCTTTCACATCTTTGCATGATTTATCATTTTGAAAAATTATCTCCTGACTGTATTTATACCTATTCCAGAACCTAATCCAGTAAGTATTATCACCCATAAACAGAGAAATTCATTCATTCTCTTCTCTTTTTTGTGTGGTAGTCAGTACTTTTGAAATCATCAGAAAAATGTAATGCCTGTGTGGCAAAAATATTACCAAGTAATATGAGTACTTAAGCTAAAAAGAATAGCATATAGAACATCATCATTGCATAATTTAAAATTAACCTTTAATTCTTATGTAGATTGCCATCCAGGCAGGCAGTATATTCATTTTACCATGAGGGAATGCAGGATTCTAGGGAAATTTATGAGATCACAAACGGTTGCCAGACATCAGCCTATGCTATTCTAAGCATAACACAGTCAGCCTGGACCACTCAGCTCCATTTGACAAATTCCTGGCAAATATGTTGGTATGTAGACCGTACGTTTAAGGTGTGATCATGAATTAATCCACACAAAAATAACCCAGTTTATGTGTCGATACATACATGATTCATCCAGTCACCTGCCAGAAATTTTTGCAAATTCTAAATTGTCCAAAGACACCAATCAGCAAGTCTATTACCATGCAGACCATATGTAGCTAGTAAAATTGACTGTTAGCTTTCAAAACTACTCACACAACAACCTTTTGCGCTGACTGGTGAAAGTTAGGTCTTGTTATAAAGTATTGTTTGTCACGTTCTGTTGTGGCAGGCAAGGCAGAGGACCCCCAGTGCAGGACTCTCGATGCACAAACTGTATTTAACTTAAGCTTTACTAACTAAACTCAAAACACAAAACTGGACGGGAGCCATCTACACAAATACACAAAACTCGAATTGCAAAACACACAGGAGGTAAGCTGACATTCATGGCTATACAGACGAGGATGCGTCAAAGGACAAAGACAAAAGCAGACAATAAATACACAAGGGATAATGAGAGGAGTGACAACAGGTGGGATCACAGCTGGACATAGTTTCAGAGGGGAGACAAGGGGAAGCAAAACTAAACACTAAGTACAGGGAACACGAGACTGTCAAAATAAAACAGGAAGTAACTATACATGATACACACAGACTTGACACATAGGCAAGAAGGAAATCTTAACACAAAAAAGGGCCAAGGCACGGGGACAAAACAGACACAGGTACACAGACACGGGGAAGACAAGAACGAAGGGAAACAGAATGAAATACCATAACAATAACAAACTGAGGATCTAAACTGTACGGAAACCTAAGAAAACACAACTAGAAATACAACAAAAACAGAACCTTACAGAAAAAACAAAAACACTGGGCCAACAGCTCAGGACCATGACATTGTTTGTCAGTGCCTGCCTTTTACCACCTTCCAAAGATGACTTTAGTTTTAATGGCTACATTGTTATAAATAAATGTGTTACACTCCAAGCTTTTCTCTTACATTGATCACACCGGAAATTCCAAAAGATAAAGAAAAATCTTCCCTTTGGTTGAGAGAATAGGCTACTTAACAGTCACCCAACAACAGGTAACTATCTTCCCATCAAAACTGAAAAAGGAAATGGGAGATGGGTTACCACAGAGGGCAAAAGGGGTCCTTCGAAGCAGATAAATAATGTACTTAGGTACTAGTTTGAATTCATGGCACACAGTCAGTGGATAAAGTCATAGCAATTTTATACTAGTTCCAGGAGGGGTTTTCTATCAAGTTTGGTAATCTCAGATATCTGTGATTAGACTCCCTTGGTCTAACTGGAAGGGAAAGTCAAAGGTTTCAAGGAGACAGTGGGGGCAAATGGAGGGAGTATGGTTAGTGTGGATAGTGGAGGTCAAACAAGCCACACTATCACAGGATTTCCACCACAGTGAACGATTTCACAGTTAAGGTTAAATTCTGGGGCATTCATGGAGTATCTCTGTGCCTGTATTGGATGAGGGGATCCTGATATACTCTAATCATCTTGAGATTGACTAAAAGGTCAGACCAAATGACCTACTAAATTCTTTAGAAAAACACAACCCATTTGCTACTCTGCTACAATTGATTCAAATTTATAGTGATTTTTCAATGGAATGGGTTAAATTCACATTAGGTATAATTAAGAAATGAAAACAGTGACATATTAAAGGAAAAATATAATTGTCTTAGTGAGGTGTCACCATTACTGACCATATTACTGGCAGTGTTTTGACAATCATTGATTGTCATTGTCATCATTGATCACTGATTCTACAGTATCTTCAATATCTTAATAAGACTGATTTCAACTTAAGCTTTGGTCTGTCAGCCTCTGTCAATCAACCAAAGGGAACTTTTGCTCTGTTTTCCTTTGCTGCTGTTTTTTCTGTTGAAGTTACCACACTGTTTGTGGCTAATGAGATCAGTGGAGTAGTGGTAGTCTTTGCCATGGTTGCTTTCTGTGGGCTT
Organism: Pterophyllum scalare; assembly: GCA_024447675.2. Taxonomy (NCBI): domain Eukaryota; kingdom Metazoa; phylum Chordata; class Actinopteri; order Cichliformes; family Cichlidae; genus Pterophyllum; species Pterophyllum scalare. The sequence goes on from JAMQGT020007931.1 coordinate 38,549, forward strand.
AATTGTCCACAACAACTTTCTTTAAGCTTGAAGTGCTGCTTCAAGGCGGTTCTCCACTTGGGGCCATCGGCTGTGAGGTCTTCCCAGGACTCAGTGTTGATCCCTGTGGGCCTTCATGTCCAGCTTGCAGATGTCCCTGTAGCACAGCTGTAGGCAACCTGCTGTTCTCTTGCCAGAGAAGAGAATACCTTTTGGGATGTGACCATCACCCATGCAGCAGACATGACCGACCTATCACGGTCTGCGTTGTCTGAGCGGGGTGCACATGCTGGATAGGCCAGTGTGGGACAGAACCTCAATGTTTGCTGCTTTGTCTTCACGGGAAATGCCCAGGATGTGACAGAGACATCAAAAGACAAGGATGCTCTTTTTTTCCTGCCTGATGTATGTTGTCCAGGTTTCACTGCTGTACAAGAGTATGTTGATGACACAAGTGCAGTAGTCAGTCATCTTGGACTTGGTTGTTTCCCAGATGTATATAGTGAGAAGGGCAAGAGTTGTGGCCTTCCCACTGTGTGAGAGATGTTGTCACTAATGGTAGAATCCAGGTAGGTGAACTGATGCACGACCTCCATTTTGTCTATTTTGTGGTTGCTGTGGTGACCACTGGTGGTGGACAGCATCCTACCCCATCACACTGGTCTTTTTCTGACTAATGGTCAGACGAGTGTCCTGGATTGATTAGGCTCTGGAGGGTTTGCTGAGTTCCAGCTGCTGCATCATCAGCAAACAGCATGTCTCTGAATGGACTCACACACTTTGGTTTTGGCTTTGAAGCAGGCTAGGTTGAAAACCCTGCCATCTGATCCAGTGCTTAGGTAGGGCTGTCCCCTTGCAAAGCCAAAAACAAGCTTCAGAGACACAGTGAAGAGTGCTGGAGCAAGGGCACAACCTTACTTCACTCCACAGTGGATCCTTAATGGCTTGGATGGGCTTCCGTCGTGCTCCACGAGTCTTCCAATAAGTCTTCCAATAAGCTGAGCTAATATTGTACTTAAATAAGTCAGTGTTTCTCTCCATTTCCAGAGCCATTTTCATGATGCACCTTTAGGATTTTTTTTTTTTTATGCAAATGACTCTCCAGTTGATGTCACTTTGCTAGCAATCCCTGCCACATTATATGGATATATTTTAATACCGAGCCACTATAGGTAATGCAAACTTAATTTACAAATTGCATAAGTACCTGTACATGTTTACTTATTAAAATAAAGCCCCAGGAAAAGCAATATTAAAAAAAAACATCAGGCAAATGATAATATAAGCATATTTGTGAGCAAATATACATAAGCACAAAATGGACCTCAGATTTAGGGCAAGGTCTTTAAATTAGTTTTATATTTGCATAGCTAAATACAAGTGTAAAATGGGGATTTTTTTTTTTAAACAAGCTGAAAGAACTTTTTCTCTTTACTTTTTAAATGGGTTTGAACATTTGAACACGATTAATATAGCCATCACATTTTTGATTACCTCACAGTCAAACAAGTTCGTTTTTTTTTTGTCTGTTTTGTTTTTTAATTAAACCTTTATGTGTAAAGGTTTTATACTGAATGAATGAATGAATGAATGAGAGCACCAGGTTACATCTTGTCCTTTGACATCTGATTTCACTTTGTACATTATCTATCAGTAATGCCTGGTGATGAGGGCATAGTGAATGTGGCATTGGTTATTGGAGAAGAGCTTGCAAATCAAGGCTTTACTGCCATCACCAACCAGGGCAAGCACATATTCATTTATTTATACTCCTAGATTGCTAACATCAATCAGAGCATTATAAATCTCCCAACTCATCAATAGGCAATCTGCTAATGCATGCAGCCGATCAATTCCTGACTAACAGAGCCAACATGCGAAGCAACTCATCTCTTTTGCTCACTCGCTAGGCTTTTTTCCCAGTACATACAAACAAGCACATTTATATCCTTTGTAGAAACACAGCTTTCATTTAGGGATGAGTAGTTTGATCACATGGTGTCGCATTACTTAATTGATGAAAGAAAAGATCCTAGCAAGTGGACCTGTTGTTTCATAATTGTTAATCCCCGGGCCTGGGGGTAACCTAAACATATAATGAGATGTGACTCCTCACTCCTACCACTCTGGCAGCACAGAAGAGTCTAAGATGCTGAGCAGCAATGAGGTGAAGAATGCCAAAACAACAGACAAATGTTTCTAACCGTCCCTAACCAAAAGTAAAAATGCTTTTAGCAAATTAACTACTGGCTCTTTGTTGGGTGCACAGCAGACAAGGAGAGGGGCGAGGTGGCTGTCAGCTGGAGGGTAAGAGATCACTGTCCAGCCCATCCGCACACAGCTGCTTCTTCAAACTTGCCAACCAGCAGTCTCCACCTGTCACACACAACCACACACCTTGGAGGAGGAGAGAGCTGCACACACCCATACACATGCTAATTGGGTTTGTAAGTATTGCATTACAACCATTTTTAGACATAATCCCTAATTTTCAGAGGCTCGTGAGTAATTGGACAATTGACCGACAAGGAGTTCTATAGCCAGGTGAGGCCTGCACCTTTGTCCATAACTATTTATAATCCAGATAAAACACTTAATTTTAATTCCAAGTGCTAAACTTGTATCTGGTTGCTGTTCACTTGAACTCTCAATGTGAGGTCATAGAGATGCTGATGCAAGTGAAGGAGGCTGTCATTAGACTGAAAAACTAAATAAACCCATCAGGGAGATAAAGGGAATTTCAGGAATGGCTGAATCAACAATTTGAATATTCTTAGAAAGAATTAATGCACTGACCAGCTGAGGAACACCAAAAGGCCTGGAAAACCACAGAAATGGCCAAAGATGATGGTCACAGGTTAAGAAAAACCCCATTCACAAGATCTAGCCAAGTGAAGGATGCTGGAGTATTGCTGTCAGTATATTCAATCAAGAAATGAATTACTGTAATGCATCAAGGTTAACAACCAGATGAAAACCACTGGTTGCACTCAAGGACAGAAAGGCCAGACTAGACTTTGCCAGAACATCTAAAAGAGCCCTCACAGTTCCACATCATCTGTCAGACAGAGCGGTTAAATTCTGACGTGTACAGGGCTATACTCTGCTGAGATTAACTGTGGTGATGTCTGACTGTATTCCCACCAATAAAAAGATAATCACCAAAAAAAGAATAACCAAATAAAAAACAAAAAGTGAGAGAGAGAGAGAGAGAGAGAGAGACTCTTTATGTGATCTGCAGTCATTGCTGTTGTTTCTCTTTTATTCAAATCAGAGAGAAAATGTACAGCTGCAAGAAATATATATTTGTAGCCCATCAAGCTTGGCTTACTGGGGAACAAAGAATGCCATTCCTCCGCTTCCATATCTTGGCAAATAACTGGACAAAAGTAAATGTCAGACATGGCTTGTTTGACTGGAGACAGTCAGCGACAGACTGACAAGACACGACTTTCTTTTATTGACTCACACACTCTCTTGATAGGTTAATGCATGACATATTCAGATTTGCCATGTGTAGTTTGAACTTAAACAAATTCCCTGAGCACAAAAAGGGTACAAAGTGTATTACAGTCATATTTGATTATTACAATTCCTTGTGACTTTTTCAGCAATTTAGATAAAAACAATACTCTATCTACCATTTGTATAACTGAATGCCACAGTAACAAACTCACTACAGTGCACTGACGTTCATCATGGCCAGGAGGGTTTGGTTGTGTGCAGCAATGATTTGTTTGAAAATTCCTTTGAATATGAACGTTTAAATTAGTGTTTTGAGATTTTGGAAAATGCATCATTATGTTTACTTTGCAAAAATTGGACAAGATTAATAACATCATCAAGACTGAAAATAGATTGGCTGTCTCTGTGGCTTAAAAAACAGCTACAAGCACCACTGTCACTGATTAACATGCTATCATTTTGTTGTGTAATCTATGCAAACCACAATAAATATATTACATAATATTATATTTTTATGTTGCTCACTACGCCATATTCTCTCACCAGAAACGTTATTAAGGTACACTTTGCTAATATTGAGTTTGACCTCCTTCTTCTTTCAGGACTGCCTTAATTTTTCATGGCATCAAAACATTCCTCAGAGATTTTGGTCCACATTGACATGACAGCATCACACAGTTGCTGCAGATTTGTCAGCTGCACATCCACGATGAGAAGCTCCTGTTCCACCACATCCCAAAAGTCCTCTATTTGATTGAAATCTGGCAACTGTGGAGGCCAGTTGAGTACAGCTAATACATTGCCATATTAAAGAAACCCGTCTGAGATGATTTGAGCTTTGTGACATGGTGCGTTATCCTGCTGGAAGCAGCCATCAGATGATGGGTGCAGGATAAAAGGATGAACATGGTGTGCAACAATATTCAGGCTGTGGTGTTTAAATGATGCTCAGATGGTACTAAGAGGCCCAAAGTGTGCCAAGAAAATATCTTAAATAACCATTACACTAAGAGCAACAGCCTGAACCATTAATACAAGGCAGGATGGATCCATGCTTTCATGTTGTTTACACCAAATTATGACCCTACCACCCAAATGTCACAGCAGAAATCTGATCCTCAGTTTGAACTTCAGCATGTCTACATGCCTAAATGCTTTGAGTTGCTGCCATGTATTTGGCTGATTAGATATCTGCGTTAATGAGCAGCTGAACATGTGTACCTGTAACCGGTGGGTGCATTTAAGAACATGAGACTGGTGCAGAGCCCAAGGGATACTGAAATATAACACAGCCTTTTTATGCAGCTGCCTTCTGGCAAGCAACACCAAAGTACTGTCATAGCACCAGACTTCTGAGGAACAGTTTCTTTCTTCAGGCAATACACCCTCTACATTTAAAAACCATGAAAACCAGGTTTTTATTAAATGAGCACATTTTTTTCCATCATTCTTTGATAATTTTTTTTGGTTTGTAGCATCTGCAACTTTGATCTTTAACCTTGTCTTGTATGTTGATAATTAAATGATCCATAAAGTTGAATCTTGGATTGTCATCTAACTTGTCTTCATGCTGGTATCTAGAAAACCTAGTAACTGTGTTAAAGTGATCAATGTTGACTGCATGGTCTACTAGCAGTAATGCAAGATGTCCATAGAATAAAAGAATATCAACAAACACTCTTAATGTCAATCTCAAGGGCTCTTGAGCTGAATTCTACTGGTGTAATATGTCCCTGAGGTTTCTTTTGACATGGGATCTTCCGGGAAATGACAGCTACAATGCCTGAAAAAGAAGCTCTGAATGTATTAGCCTTGGCTTCCATAAGCCATTCACAGAGCACATATTATATAGAGTGTACATTTTGATGTACTGTAATGATTAGAGTTGCTACAGAATGCCTACAGTTCAGTGGCATTCTGAGTTGTTCATGAAGAGAATAAGGAAGAAAAAAGGTCATTTGATAACAAAACCCCACAAGTGACGACTTTATTCTTTACCTTGAATATGCATCCATTATTCCACAAATGGTGCACAAAGCCATTCTCAGTATGTAATCTCTTATAAAATACTCTATTTTAATTGGCTTTTCATTAGACATTTGATTTTTACTGAAAGCTTTATCCTACAATTTGAAAGGAAATGATAAGTAGATATTGTCGAATACAAAACATACCTCCATTATCCATCCATTATTAATGATTATCAATAATGATCCTTTTTTGAGGTGGCAGATTTATAACAACATAAACTGAGCATCTTACCCTGCTCCTAACTTTTAGCATTATCAACAAGCCCTTATCAAAATCCTGTATCACTGTGTGTTCTGGCCACCAGACAACTGATGCCCTGAGTCAACTGATGTGCATCTATAATTAGAAAAGCTGAAATGGTGTTTACAAGAAAAACACATTTAGTTTATCCTGCACACAAGATAACATGGCCAAGGCAATACTGTATGAGCGCAAACAAGCAAAGCTGTCCGTGCATGCAGACACAGACACACACAGGCAAAGAGTAAAAACACATAGATCACCCCATCAATCACCTGCCTAGCAAACAGAGAAGCCAAACACAGACGGTGTTTGCAGCACTCACCTTTACCTCGCAATAAGTGCGGTGAGAGATTTACCATAGTTGGCCGTGGTGGTGCCCTTGACTGCCCCTGCCCTTTCTCCTTCGTAACACAAAGGTAATTATCACCTTGTCTGTTATCAGACAGGGTCCACCCTCATTCCACCCTGGCCCACCTTCCCTCCGTTACAACCCAGCGTAGATTAATTACCATAACAACGGGCACAGGGGGTGCCAAGCACCTCCGGCTGGACATAAGCTAAGGAGATGACATCATGCAGGGTTATTAATGCTGACATTAGTGGGGGATAGAGCCCAGACCCGTGCACTACAGGCAGAGATGGGGAAATGTCACTTTAACACGTAGAATGCTAATTATGCTACTTAATTAACATTTTTTTTTTGTTGTTGTTTAACAGTTTTTGGATGCTGGCCAAAAGGAGGTGTAAGAAGGATCCTCATGCAGGGTTTCGGAATGCCATCCTCAGTGCTTTAATCCATTGTACAATGCACCTGGGTATGTTTGTGCACGTGTGTTTGCTTGTCGAAGTGTGTATTAATTGGTTTTAATACCTGGACAGGTGGGCGGCAGTGGTTAGCAGCTGACAGACGGAAGCATCGACAAACACACACGTTCAGGTACACACACACACACACACACACACACACACACACAGCATGGTGCCTAAGATGCCGGTATATGAGTCATATGGTGAGCAGGCTTCTTGTAATGCAGTAGGTGGTTAGGTGACAGGAGCTGTGATATACTTCATTTTTACCAACACAAGGGGCAAGGTGCAAACTACACTTTTCTCATGTTTGCCTTCATATACCTGAATTAGAAAGAAGATTAAAAAGCATATCTGCTGGGAGAGTGGTCAGTGCTGAGTCATGCTTTGCTGAAACTCAGGCTTCTTCATTGAAAACTTTCCACCGTGCAAACATAATGGCTCTACATTGTTACAGGTTCTCAGATCTCAGGAAAAAATAATAATAAAATGTGGTTAAAGGCTGGCAGAAGCAGGTGGGGCTAAGTTGGAGGTTGTGTATGCTTAGGTTACATCTCTGTTCTTGAATGTCATATAGTGAAATTGCTTTATGATTTTCCTAAATGTTTAACATGGATAGATATTGTCATCGATATTGTCAAAAACATACAGTACTGTGCAAGATTCTTGAGCCACCCCTCGTTTCTTTATATTTTTCTAGGGGAATTGGAAATAGATGCAGAGATATATTGAAACATGTGCAAACATAAATGGAAATACAATAGATAAGGCAAAACCACATTCTTAATAAGCTTGAAAGTCAATATTTGCTGTGACCACATTTATTTTTCAACACAGTCTGAACTCTCTGAGGCAGCATTCTTGTAATTTCTTTAAGCAGTCTTCAGGAACAGTTCTCCAGGCTTCTTGAAGGACATTCAAAGCTCTTCTTTGGATGTTTCTGCCTTTTGTTCTGTTCTCTGTTACAATTATCCCACACTGCTTCAATAATGTGGAGGTCCGGACTCTGGGGAGGCCAAGTTATCTGTTATGCATAGCCACAATATCCCTTGAGTTATAGGTTATTTTTTGACGCTTGAATGTTTCACAGGTCAGTGTAAAGTGGCTTTAAAATCCTCTGAAACTGGACAGGTACAAGGACTGGACTGAAAATGAGTGAAACATCACCCAGTGTTCAAAGAAAAAGCCTGAAGAACTATTGCTCAAGACCACTTTAAAAATTTACAAGAAAGTCTGACTGCTTGGAAGCAAAATAAAAATAAATGAAAGTTTTTTGAAGATTTTTGAACAGTACTGCAAAATCTCAAATATGATGCACATACACAGATATAGGCTTCTATTCTATAGAATTCTGTCATGTGCATAATAAATATTCTGCTGTTTCTTAAAAGCACATGTCAGTGTGGTAACAAGCTCATAATTACAGATAAGGGAATTTTAATGTTTATGCTCATTAAGCATTTACTAAAACTCACTTTAATAAATGCACAAACTTTTCTACGTGGCTGGTTTCGGTTACATCAGTGGCAGTCTGCGGCAAGACTCTCATCGCCACAAATCAGACATAATGAAATGCAAGTGTCAGGCCTGGAGTCAGCTCCATGAATCACAAATAAAGTATTAATAATAGAGTAATTAACTTACTAATTGGAGCTCTCGCTGGCTTAGGAGTATCCTGTGCAACACCTCTTCCCTTTGTTGAGACTTAACGTTGCTTCAAATATACCTCCTCTTCCAGGCCCTGATGTTTTTGCTTCTTTTCTGAAGGAACGACTCTTTTCTTTGCTCGCTAACTTCTTTAGAATGTTTGATCTTTATGAGCCACATCACACGTTGTTTATTTGAACAAGCACTTTGCAAATGCAAATCTGAGTTCTTACGGTCAACTTGCAAGACAAGTGTCAACCTCTGCCAAGATTCTTCAAAATAATATCACAGTACAGTGCCAGCAAAGACCTGCCACAACTGTTTGACATTTTCTGGAAGGGATGCAGTTTTCTGTGCCTCACAGACTCATGTTTGACAGAATGTAAACCAACCAACCGAATCGGGCCACATGGGCTCCATCTGAAAGGTCAGGAACTCCTCAAAGCAACCGCCCAATCAGAACTGAGATACAGCTGTCATGATTGGAAGAAATGGAGGCGCGGAATGGTATAGCCATGGGGCAACAGTTTCTAGAGCAGTGCAATTACAGCACCAACTCAGTGAGACTGTTTAAAGCTAATTCAGCCCCCTGGCATACACTGGGCTAACCTTTTATGGTTGTACATAAAGAAAACTTGTTGTCTGTGACAAGTAAACTTTGGCCACTTGTCTTGATGCGTTTAGTTTCTAAATATAATATATATGGTACATTTGTGACATTTAGAGTGCTGTTTTTCTGTGAAAGACAGAGTTTCTTGTGCTGTTGTGGGAGTAAACAATCCCACCTGTGGAAATGAAGCTTTCATTTCTGAGCTCATAGGTGTGCAGTGGCAGATTTATTTATCTATTTATTGGCTTTGTGAATAAACAGGGACGCTCCTCTTTCGTTCTGTCTGTCTTCGGTTACCGCGTGCCACCATAACAGAACAACACAATTAAGGGTCACTTCTCATTAGTCTGTGTCCAAGAGGGGGCATGGAGGCTCACACAGTTTGGTTATTAGAGTCTGTCGTGAACAAACTGCCGCTGTGCTGTCGCTAATAATCCTTGGTCATAATCAAGGGTTTGTTTCCTTAACTCACAGTTGCCTGTGTCACAATAACAAGTGACATAGGGATGAAACTGAGTGCAATTTCATGCTCTGAAAAACAATTCAGAGTGAGAGGGTTGTTTTATTTATTTATTTTAATTACTGATCAGTGTTGGGTTTTACTGGGATTACAAATGCATTGCACTTGTTTTGCATTTAATTTAATTATTATTATTTCAATGTTACATATGCTACTGTATTTCTGTGGTCACTTGTTATTTAAAAATGAAGAAAAAAAAAAGAAGAAACATCCCTGATACATGTATCCAGTCCCAAGGCTGGGTTAGTCAGTAAAGCTAACGTGACAGCAGGTAAAACACCATTTACACTGTGGAATAAAGTATTATTTCCATTGCATCCTACGGTTTCTGTCAGCTTTTAAGTACTTTACCTGACACCTGTATCCAAAGCACATCTCCACAGCATTAGCTGTATAATAAAGGTGCATTAGCTCAGAAACTGGAATGGTTAGCTTTTGGTTAAAGCTGTCACTTTGAGGGGAAGGACAGCTTCAGCTGACGGACTGAAAAAAATGCTACAAATATCAACTCACTATGCAATGAAGTAAAGACAGAGGTAAATGCAGCTGAATACATAACATGCAAACTAAATGCAAAGGGTGTTATTTTCTAGTCAACTAAAAATATTCCAACAAGTTACTTTCACTGCAAGTAATGCTGTAATGCAGTGGATTACTTTTAATGACAGTAAAGGTTAGATAAAAATAACACAATCTGAAGTTGTTAGTCAAATGTAAACTATTATGAAAATGTACCTGCATGAAATCTACTTGAATGAAGCTACTTATGTTTAATAATAAATATGCTGACTCGATTCATCTTAGAATTATGGAAAGCTTTATTTGGATGTACTAATAACCTTCTGACAATGCAACTCACCAGCAACAGGCATTAATGCTCTTTCCACACGGCGTGTTACAACACAGCATCACTTTTAGCATTTTATTATTTACCAGCATATTATTTACGTTTTGGCTTTCGCTTGTGGCTATTAGATCGAATTTAGGATAGCATTAACACAACTGTATTCACAAAATGGTGCAGGACAGCATCATACTTGTACATACTTGTGTAAACTGGGAAAAACAAAAATTGGTATTTTATGTATTGGATATTGCAATATAGAATAGAATAGAATAGAATAGAATAGAATGCCTTTATTTGTCATTATACAGAATATACAGTGAGATTGAAGGGCCACTCCTGTTCAGTACCTTGCAGAAGAAAGTCGCACTTTTTAAAAATAGAATAGAATGTATAAAAACATATACATTATAAAAATAAAATAAATAGGTAAGTATATACATATAAAAATAAACATGGGTGAGTATTGCACTTTGGTGAATGAATATTGGATATTGCACAATATAGGGGTGATAGATATTGTTCAGCATGAATAATATAATATTGCACAGGGATGTGGGGATTGCACAGTTAGAGTGGGTGAGAGTGCGAGTTCTGGGTGGTGATTGCTTTGGAACAGAAAACTGTTCTTGAGTCTGTTTGTTCTGGCTTTGATGCAGCTGTGGCGCCTGCCCGAGGGCAGCAGGTCAAACAGTTCATTCAGAAGGGTAAACTTTGCCATATTCTGCATTCATTTTGGTAGTTACGTTCTGTAGCTCAAGAATATCAGAAATTCAGTTTCTCAAATTATTAGAATTTCCAATCAATCAAAAAAATTCTTTCAAATACAGAAATCTTCAGCTTTTGAAAAGCATGTTAGTTTATTCACTTATTATTTGGTTTCACGCACTTACTGGGGTTAGGTTAATTGGAAAGTCTAAATTGCCCATAGGTGTGAATGTGAGTGTGGATGTTGTCTGTCTCTCTGTGTTAGCCCTGTGACAGGCTGGCGACCTGTACAGGGTGTACCCTGCCTCTCGCCCTATGTCAGCTGGGATAGGCTCCAGCCTCCCCTGCGACCCTGAACAGGATAAGTGGAAGTGAATGGATGGATGCTTCAATACAGCAATCTATGAACAGCCAGCCTCTTCAGCAGTGACTATCTGTGTCTTACCTGTGTTATGCAGGATGTCAGTGATCATCATCTGGACAGCTGTTAAATCTGTAGTCTTCCCCATCATGCTTGTGGTTGCATGTAGTGAGCCAGGCAGAGACTTACATGGTGTATGTGTATGAACGTACACACATTTCTGGTGTGGAGACTGCATCAACAGTTTACATAATCAGGTTTATTTAAGGAGTAGCCTCCAACTGGGCATGCTGCATTTATTAAGCCTAATTCATAATCCAAAACATGACACAATGATAAATTTAGCACTCTAATGTCACAGCAGAGGCTGAATAGTGATATCCACTCTGCAAAAGCTTAAGTTTCCTGGCTTCCTCTTCCTTCTCCCTGGGGCCACATTTGCAAAAGCGGGTCATCCCAGACTTCATCTCCTCCCCCTGGTAGAGAAGTCTTATTCATCTATCATAAAGCTTCCCAGAGGATTTCCCTGGGAATGTAAATTGAGGTTCTCAAACAGCCAGAGTTTAGGAAAAATGCATCTGATGGCAAGCGAGCAAGAGCAACTCCTCTTTGCTCATTCCCCAGCCCCTTCTTCCTTATCTGTCTGCTATTTTATCTGCTCGCCAAGGTCAGACAGGCTTGAGGCGATCAGTCCTGATAAAGACAGGATATTGGGGGGGTGGGGATGGGGGTAAGATGCAATGGTGACGGGGCTGAGGCAGGACCTCAATTTACATTCCCAGGGAAATCCTCTGGGAAGCTTTATGATAGATGAATAAGACTTCTCTACCAGGGGGAGGAGATGAAGTCTGGGATGACCCGCTTTTGCAAATGTGGCCCCAGGGAGAAGGAAGAGGAAGCCAGGAAACTTAAGCTTTTGCAGAGTGGATATCACTATTCAGCCTCTGCTGTGACATTAGAGTGCTAAATTTATCATTGTGTCATGTTTTGGATTATGAATTAGGCTTAATAAATGCAGCATGCCCAGTTGGAGGCTACTCCTTAAATAAACCTGATTATGTAAACTGTTGATGCAGTCTCCACACCAGAAATGTGTGTACGTTCATACACATACACCATGTAAGTCTCTGCCTGGCTCACTACATGCAACCACAAGCATGATGGGGAAGACTACAGATTTAACAGCTGTCCAGATGATGATCACTGACATCCTGCATAACACAGGTAAGACACAGATAGTCACTGCTGAAGAGGCTGGCTGTTCATAGATTGCTGTATTGAAGCATCCATCCATTCACTTCCACTTATCCTGTTCAGGGTCGCAGGGGAGGCTGGAGCCTATCCCAGCTGACATAGGGCGAGAGGCAGGGTACACCCTGTACAGGTCGCCAGCCTGTCACAGGGCTAACACAGAGAGACAGACAACATCCACACTCACATTCACACCTATGGGCAATTTAGACTTTCCAATTAACCTAACCCCAGTAAGTGCGTGAAACCAAATAATAAGTGAATAAACTAACATGCTTTTCAAAAGCTGAAGATTTCTGTATTTGAAAGAATTTTTTTGATTGATTGGAAATTCTAATAATTTGAGAAACTGAATTTCTGATATTCTTGAGCTACAGAACGTAACTACCAAAATGAATGCAGAATATGGCAAAGTTTACCCTTCTGAATGAACTGTTTGACCTGCTGCCCTCGGGCAGGCGCCACAGCTGCATCAAAGCCAGAACAAACAGACTCAAGAACAGTTTTCTGTTCCAAAGCAATCACCACCCAGAACTCGCACTCTCACCCACTCTAACTGTGCAATCCCCACATCCCTGTGCAATATTATATTATTCATGCTGAACAATATCTATCACCCCTATATTGTGCAATATCCAATATTCATTCACCAAAGTGCAATACTCACCCATGTTTATTTTTATATGTATATACTTACCTATTTATTTTATTTTTATAATGTATATGTTTTTATACATTCTATTCTATTTTTAAAAAGTGCGACTTTCTTCTGCAAGGTACTGAACAGGAGTGGCCCTTCAATCTCACTGTATATTCTGTATAATGACAAATAAAGGCATTCTATTCTATTCTATTCTATTCTATTCTATATTGCAATATCCAATACATAAAATACCAATTTTTGTTTTTCCCAGTTTACACAAGTATGTACAAGTATGATGCTGTCCTGCACCATTTTGTGAATACAGTTGTGTTAATGCTATCCTAAATTCGATCTAATAGCCACAAGCGAAAGCCAAAACGTAAATAATATGCTGGTAAATAATAAAATGCTAAAAGTGATGCTGTGTTGTAACACGCCGTGTGGAAAGAGCATTAATGCCTGTTGCTGGTGAGTTGCATTGTCAGAAGGTTATTAGTACATCCAAATAAAGCTTTCCATAATTCTAAGATGAATCGAGTCAGCATATTTATTATTAAACATAAGTAGCTTCATTCAAGTAGATTTCATGCAGGTACATTTTCATAATAGTTTACATTTGACTAACAACTTCAGATTGTGTTATTTTTATCTAACCTTTACTGTCATTAAAAGTAATCCACTGCATTACAGCATTACTTGCAGTGAAAGTAACTTGTTGGAATATTTTTAGTTGACTAGAAAAATAACACCCTTTGCATTTAGTTTGCATGTTATGTATTCAGCTGCATTTACCTCTGTCTTTACTTCATTGCATAGTGAGTTGATATTTGTAGCATTTTTTTCAGTCCGTCAGCTGAAGCTGTCCTTCCCCTCAAAGTGACAGCTTTAACCAAAAGCTAACCATTCCAGTTTCTGAGCTAATGCACCTTTATTATACAGCTAATGCTGTGGAGATGTGCTTTGGATACAGGTGTCAGGTAAAGTACTTAAAAGCTGACAGAAACCGTAGGATGCAATGGAAATAATACTTTATTCCACAGTGTAAATGGTGTTTTACCTGCTGTCACGTTAGCTTTACTGACTAACCCAGCCTTGGGACTGGATACATGTATCAGGGATGTTTCTTCTTTTTTTTTTCTTCATTTTTAAATAACAAGTGACCACAGAAATACAGTAGCATATGTAACATTGAAATAATAATAATTAAATTAAATGCAAAACAAGTGCAATGCATTTGTAATCCCAGTAAAACCCAACACTGATCAGTAATTAAAATAAATAAATAAAACAACCCTCTCACTCTGAATTGTTTTTCAGAGCATGAAATTGCACTCAGTTTCATCCCTATGTCACTTGTTATTGTGACACAGGCAACTGTGAGTTAAGGAAACAAACCCTTGATTATGACCAAGGATTATTAGCGACAGCACAGCGGCAGTTTGTTCACGACAGACTCTAATAACCAAACTGTGTGAGCCTCCATGCCCCCTCTTGGACACAGACTAATGAGAAGTGACCCTTAATTGTGTTGTTCTGTTATGGTGGCACGCGGTAACCGAAGACAGACAGAACGAAAGAGGAGTGCGTCCCTGTTTATTCACAAAGCCAATAAATAGATAAATAAATCTGCCACTGCACACCTATGAGCTCAGAAATGAAAGCTTCATTTCCACAGGTGGGATTGTTTACTCCCACAA